>VZTQ01004746.1:316752-338034 GCA_013400755.1 Pelecanoides urinatrix
AAGCCGTGGTGACCGCGCCGAGCCGAGCCGAGCCGAGCCGAGCCGAGCTGTGCCGGCGGGCGGGCGGTGAGGCGCGGCTGGCGGCGCAGGAGGCCGGGGCCATGGCGCTGGACGGGATCCGCATGCCGGACGGCTGCTACGCCGATGGGACGTGGGAGCTGAGCGTCCATGTCACCGACCTGGGCCGCGACGTCACCCTGCGGGTCACCGGCGAGATCCACATCGGCGGCGTCATGCTGCGCCTCGTCGAGAAGCTCGGTGAGTCCCCCGGCACCCCCCACCCAGACCAGCACCCTGCCCCGGCATCCTCCCAGCACCCAGCACCCTGCCCCAGGGCTGTGCCTCAGCACCCTGCCCCAGCACCCTGCCCCAGGGCCGTGCCTCAGCCCCCTGCCCCAGCACCCAGCACCCTGCCCCGGTGCTGTGCCTCAGCACCCTGCTCCAGCACCCAGCACCCTGCCCTAGTACTGTGCCTCAGCACCCAGCACCCTGCTTCAGCACCCAGCACCCTGCCCCAGTGCTGTGCCTCAGCACCCAGCACCCTGCCCCAGTGCTGTGCCTCAGCACCCAGCACCCTGCCCCAGTGCTGTGCCTCAGCACCCAGCACCCTGCCCCAATGCTGCGCTTCAGCACCCAGCCCAGCACTCAGCATCCTGCCCCAGTGATGTGCTTGAGCACCCTGCCCCAGCACCCCGGACCCTGCCCCCCTGCTATGCTTCAGCACCCAGCACCCTGCCCCGGTGCTGTGCCTCAGCACCCTGCCCCAGCACCCAGGACCCTGCCCCATTGCTATGCTTCAGCACCCAGCACCCTGCACAGCACCCCGGCATCCTGTGCCAGTGCTGTGCTTTAGCTCCCAGCACCCTGCCCCACCATCCTGCCCCATTGCTATGCTTCAGCACCCAGAACCCTGCCCCAGCACGCAGCATCCTGCCCCAGGGCTGTGCTTCAGCATCCAGCACCCTGCCTCAGCATCCTGCCCCAGTGCTGTGCTTGAGCACCCAGCACCCTGCCTCAGCGTCCTGCTCCAGTGCTGTGCTTGAGCACCCTGCCCCAGCACCCAGCATCCTGCCCCAGGGCTGTGCTTCAGCACCCTGCCCCAGCACCCAGCATCCTGCCCCAGGACTGTGCTTTAGCACCCAGCACCCTGCCCTAGTGCACTCAGCACCCTGCCTGCCCTAGGACCCTACCCTATACCCCATCCCAGCACCCTGCCCACCTCAGGTCCCATCCTGCCCTAGCACCCTGCCTTAGCACCCCATCCCAGCCCCTCTCCCCCATGCACCCTTCCGGGCTTCACCCACTCCCCCGGCCCGGCAGGGCCCCCGCAGCCCCCATGTTCCCAGCCCACCACCCACCCTGCGCCGCCTCCCAGCCCCCTTGGGCCAAAACCAGCCAAACTTCTACACCCCGGGGCCGGTTTGCCTGTGGCGGGGCCTCAGCCCCGCTCCGCCGGCTGCTTTGCAGGCAGGATTTTACAGAGAGCCGGGAAACACCTTCAGTTATGGGGTGGCGGGGGGGAGGAATTTTTATGGGTGCTCTCCAATTGACAGAAAAATTTAATTCTGAAGTCGTAGCTGGCTCCGCGCTGCTTGGGACGAGGAACGCGCCTGGTTTGCGGGCATGGGGTGATTAACGGGGTGGCGTGGGTGAGGTGGGGGGGGGCTCGGGACCGGGGGCACCGCGGTGTCCGGTGGCTTTGGGTGCGCACCTGGACAAAGAGCCCGTTTGTCCGGGACGCGTGGGAACGCGCGGCCGAAGCCGTCGGGATGGTTTTGTGGCGGAGGAGCCAGCTTGGGCGCGCTCCCCGCCGAAAGCGAGCACCCCGATCCCGCTCTGCCCCGCCAAACCTCCCCCCTTGGCTTTTTATCAGCTCCTTCTGGCTCGGGTGTGTTTACTCAACGGTATAGTCCGGGCTGATGACTGTAATTGCTCAAATAAAATATTAATTGCGAGGTCCCCGCGCGTGCCTGCGGCTGTGGGAGTAGCGGAGCTGTCAGCTGCGACTGCAGGTCCCGGTTCAACGTAAAGCCCTCGTGTGGCTTTAAAAATACCAATTTCCACCATGCTTAGGTTTTGATTTATTAATTATCTGAGGCTAAAGGAAGGAAGAGACGGATATAAATACGCTTCTTTCGAAAGGAAGCAAGCGCTCGCATCGAAGGGTCTCGTGCTGGAGATAGCCTTGACCCTCTGAAAACTTGATTTTTTGGGGGGGGGGGGGTTATTTTTACGCAGAAAGATTTCCTGAAGTTGAGCACTCAGTGGCAAGGGAAAAAAAAATAACAGCTTTCTAGAAACAATTAAAAAATCATCCCGTTGATCAGGAATGAATAAGCGATGCTCCCCTCGGTTTTGAGCTGCGCTGGGTGTCGGGGCTGGGAGACGCCGAGGCAGAGCCGGGGCCGACTCCTGTGCCGAAAGCCGGGCGCGTGCACGGGGACGAAGCCCAGCAAGGACCTAAATTAGCGCCTGACGTAATGCATCCCCCCCCCTAAATGTGTTTGCCCGGATCCTCTCCACTTGTTAAATTAGGGATTGTATTAGAGGGAAGGAATGCAGCGGCCGCAGCGCCGGCCCCGGCGGGGGGGAGCGGGGATGGTGCTTCCCTGGGGGGGCTCAGCCCCAGTGTCCCCCTCCCCGGGACGGTCAAGACTCACGGATATCTCCAGCTGTTGCCTTCCCTTTCCCCTTGGCTTTTGTCGCTGAGCCAAACTATACGTATTTAGTTCCTTTTAATCTTCCTGCGTGTCAGCTCTTCCAGCCCTCTCATTATTTTTATGGCTCTTCTTTGAGCTCCTGCCAGTTTATCAGGGTCGAGTTTAGCAGAGCGGGCTGGGACGGGACTCGCTCCTCGCAGTCGTGTGCCTCCTCAATGCCCTCCTTCATCCAGCCTCTGCCGCTGCTTCGTCTCCAGATATATTAATTTTGCAATTTTTCCACGTTGAAACCCATTCCCTGCATTTTTAACCTGTCCCTCCCCGTCGTTCCTCTGTCCCTGCCGGTGTTGGTTTCCCTTTTTTAACAACTCGCAGCGTTAGAAAAATGATTCGTCTTTTGCAAAGCAGATTTTTGCTGTGATTTTTACGGAAGTGTCTTAAAAATGAAGTTTCCTTGCAGCACTGGGATCCCCTATGGACTGCCCCGCTTGCGTGTCGTGGGGGGAGGAAGGAAGGGGGGGGCTGTGCCTTGGGCAGGGGTTTGCCGGCTCCATCCTTTGGGACAAACCTCCTGTAGGCTTCGTGCTGCCGGAGGGCAGGGAAAGCAGATTTTTGTGCCCTGCCCAGAGTTTCAGAATTTTAGGGCATCGCTGTGAATTTGCAGCAGCTCAGCCCCGCTCTGGTTGTAGGGTGCGGGTAGAAGCTCTTCGACCATTAGTGAACGGGGTGGGGGGAAATGCTTTCCCTCCTCCCAGCAGCGCAGGGGAGCTTGGAAAAGGGAAAATCTAGATTTACATTCGTATTTTCTGATGTTTGTAGGAGAAAGCAATCGCAGTAAATAGCGCTTTGCCTCGGAGGGGGGTTGGGGCGCGTGGGGGGACGCGTGTCGGGGTGCCACGCTCGGAGCAGGAGCGCAGGACGGTCTCTCCTCCCTAATGGCAGGGCTGCAGGTATCAGTAAATCTTGCCGACTCGGTCCTTGCCTGCGCAGAGCGGCTGCGGTCGGACTGTTTGGGAATAGGCAATTAAAATCTGTCACTAATGCAGACAGGGATTGGAAGAAACCCAAGCGGCAGATAGGGATTCTGGTTACTCAAGTGAATTGCAATGACCTGTTCGCTCCCCTGTTATTTATCACCCCGCTGGATTAAGCCACTTGGTTAATTGAGCCGTGCCATGTGCTTGGCAGAGTCATCTTTGAAAAATAGGCACAAAACTGCTGAGGTTTTAAGAGCAGAAGTATTTAGTTGGTCTGTCTGGGTTGGGGTCTGTACTGGAAACTCCTGGTGCTCACCTACGGGTTTTTAGGAATTTTGCCACTGACGTAGAAACAAAAAAATGAGGCTTAAAATCACTGGGAGCAGAGGAAGGAAGGAAGTGAACGCAGGTTATTGTTGTTGTCAACTTCAGGCTGCTTTAAACACATGCAAGAAAAAAACGCTGCTTTTTTGAACTGCACTTGGGTGAGCTTTGTGGGATATACGTTAAACGCAGGATTGCGTTTGGGGGATGCTCTGTACGGTGGTGGGAATAAAAGAATAGCTGACAGAAACAGGGAAGGGGGGACAAATGGTGGCTGGCAGAGGAATGGCTTAAGAGAGATGACCTAAATGTGCACTGAGCAGATTCGGAAAGTCCGTGCATAGAAGTTTTGCAGTGAAAATGCAGATTTCTGTCTAGGTTTCTTTTACAGACAGTATATGCATGGCAGCCGGCTCCAGCTGCGAGGGCTCACTGGGAGCACTGGGGGAGGACTGAGCACCTTTAGCGGTTTGTACCTGAAGAAAATAGATCAGTGCCATGAAAAATACTCAGCTGGGTTTGGAATTACAGCAGTCCGTCGGGACCGAGAGGCGTTAACGCTTGCTGCATCGCCCAGCCAAGGTGGGAGGACGGCTCGAGGTGCTGCCCCGCGGCGTGGTGGCATCCCCGTTTTATCGAGCCAGGATGGGTGCCTGGGCTGCACCGGGGAGAGATGTCAAAGCAAGCCCCCTGCCCTCGACAGAGAGCGGCTGATAACGGCAGGCGGTGATGACATCTTCTACGGCCTTGGGGTTTTTTGCGAATCACATCTTCGATAAGGGTTTGGGTTTAAACCCCATTGTTCCCCTTGGCAGCTCCTCCGCTATCTCCTTTCCATCACTTGGGAGAGGGCGGGATGTCACCTGAGGGCTGGCACAGGAGTTGTCACATGAAAGTGTTTCGTTTTAGGTGAGGTAGCACGTTGAGCTCTTTCTTTTGCTGGTTTTAGCCTGCAAATGTGTCTGGGATTCACCCGAGGGGCTCCGTTCACCGTCGACTGGACTCTGCCCGTGTTATCTTGCCAGTGACTTCAGCTGTCCTCTTTACAAGATCGATTGAAAATATTAAAGTCTTTTTCTTAATGGACCCCTTAAAGGGTTATGAATAAAACACCAAGAAAAGCGCAGCGTCATTGATTTCCTCAGGTTTGTGTTTGAGGTTTTGCAGTGCTTAGAAATGCTTCGAGCCATCCTGAGACTTGCTGGGGAAATTCTTTGCCTTGAAACTGGAATGAGCTCTTTGAAACAGCTTAAGGCTGTGTAAGAGAAATGCCCCAGCCCATTTCTATTGCAAACGCAAGGCAGGATGAGTCTGCAGCGCTGTCTTGCAGGTGACTTGCTCCTTTTGCTTTGGACTTCTCCAAGGAGACTTGGGCTTACTAGGTGACCGCGTGTGCTTTGCTGTTAGAGGAGGCAAGAGAAATGGTAGGAGGCTAAAGAGAAATAAAGGAAGGGTTTTTACTGTAGCCATGCTTTTGAAAAATACTTATCTGAGCATCAGTGCCTGCAGTATGGCCGGGGCATTTCTCCGGTCTGTGCCGCCAGGATGGCAGCTGAGCATCTTCATTTGCAAGATCTGCAGATACTCGTCTGGCCGTCAGTTGTCGGTCGAGACGAGAAGGATGTTTTGCTTCAAAATCAGCGCTCGCTCACTCCTCAATAGTTTTTCAAGTACGTGGCGTTCACGAGAGGACTCTGAGTGCCATTTAATACGCCGGAAGGCTTGTGAGAAGCTGTTTGTATTCTCTTTGAGACAGGGTGGTGAGTGGTTGTCTCAAATAACGTGATAAATGGTGCCGGTGTTTGCTGCTGAGGGCAGCTCGGGCTGCTGCGGTTTGGGCAGGCGGGACTCCTCCGACGCTCCGCACTGACCCAGCTCCAGATTTCCCTGGGAAACCTCATCCCAGGCTTTTAAACAGCAAAATTTGTACAGCCGGTGAGAGGTGGGATGGTGAGCATGGAGGCTGGAGGGGGGATCTGGCATGCTGCTGAGCGCCAAAGTCCTCCTGTTCCAAAACCAGGCAGGGTTTTGGGCCATTTTGAGGGGAAAGTGGTACCCGGGAGGCTGCCGGATGCAGAGGTGCTCCAGGCAGAGATGTTCCCGCTTCAGAAGCATCTTCAAGGAGACCAACGGAGCTGCTAATGCACCCTGCATTTACATATTGCCACTTGATTAATATCTTTGCTAGCGACCCGTGCTGAATCCTTGTCCGCCGAATAATGCATTTTTAAGGACATTTAAGTGAGAATATGCAATGCCTATTAACACAGATGCTCTCTGGCCGCACACATTGATCTGTGTGGGGCTGGCTCTTTTCTTTACATCCAGCTTTTGCCTCCGGGAAGCTTCCATGTAGGCCCACACCAAATTACAGGATCGTCGCTCAAATAATGTCCTCTTTGTTAGCCTAAGTGGAATATTCAGCTGAACTGCCAATGACCAGAGGAATTCGGGGCGGGGGTAGGCAAAAGCCGTACGGAGGCAGCTCCAAGCTGCAGTCACGGCAATTAATATTTCTACCCAGAGTGGCGATGACTCTTTGGAAGCAAAAAGCAAAAGAAAAAAAAAAAAAATTTTTAATTTTTTTTTTTTTTTTTTTTAATTTTTTTCATTACGAGCCATCCACTTTGGCTTGAAGGAGCCCGGCCGATGACACAGATCCCGGTCGGAGGGGGGAAGAGAACGGGTCGGGAAGCGACGGCGGCGTTCCCGCGAATACCAGAGCCTGGGTTTGTTGTACCACAGACAGGAAATTGTTGGGTTTGCTGCTCCCACCCAGCCCAAATAAGTAGTTTCCTCTTCCAGCTCCCTCAGGTTTCGATTTGACGTAAGGCGTGCGGGGAAGCCGGCACGGGGAGCTGTGCTTGCCACACGCGCATCACTCCAAGGAAGCTAAAATGATAAAAATCATTACGTTCACACACTTCTCTTTTTTTTTTTCTTTCTTATTTTTCCCTCGTAGCCATCCTTTCCTTTTTCCCACCCTTCCCCATCAGGACTTGCATTTCACCCGGGCATCTGGCTGAGTCTCTCCCAACCATATAAAAAACCCGAACAAATTGTACTCAAAATAGTTTAATATTTCTATATAGAAGCCAAATGCCTCCAGGTGTCCCCTGGCAGGGATTTCTGAACCCTTTTTCTGTCCTGTTACATGTGCAATGGTTGCTTTCCTAGCAGGCATCATCCTTCTCTGGGTACCGGGGTAAAATCATGCCCCACCTCTGACTTTCGATTTAGAAAAATGGCATTTGGTAGTTGTCAGTCTGCAGCTTGCAGACCGCTGTGGGTTTATGAGCAACTTCTTGCAACCTCGTTATGGGACGTTATAAAAAGCAAAGCAGGAACCTGAGTTTTAACCCTTGGTCTCTGATTATGGGGTGGAAAGAAAAAGGAGTGTGGATAACTGCATGGAATTGTGGATGTGGGGAGTGTTTACTGAGTTGGGAAAGAGAAGAGGGAGTATTTGCACTGCAAACTTCAGTCATTTCAACATCACCGGTGGCACCACCACTGTGAGCTCCTATTTTGGGTGTTCGGGGGATCATTTTTTTTTCTGTGGTGGTTTTTCTTACAGGCAAGGGGAAGGAAAGGAGGTTTACGGCACACGTGGAGCTCGTGGCACACCCACTTCAGCCCAGCGTCCAGCCCTGGGCGTGCTTGGGGGAGAAAAGTCTCGTCCTGTTAAAACATCCTAAAGACGATGCATTTGTTTGTTCTCGTTCTGAAATGTGAATTAACCAATAGTTTAGAAAGGGGCAGAGAAACCAAACTGAGCAAAACTTCTCAGCTGGTGGGATTCGGTTCTGAATGTTCTTGATGGCTTCCAGGGTTTTTCAGGTTTTATAATTCAGAAAAATACTGAGAATCCCAAATTCCTGCAGGATGGAGAAATAATGAGTTTGAGCAGAGTTGCAGTAACTTAGTTTTCTTGGCCAGGTTTGCTTTTGCACATTGTTCCAGTTTCAGTTGTCTGGGTTGGAGCTTCCACCAGGTAGAACTGATGGGTTTTGGGGAAGAGAAGCGCCCAGCAAACCAGAGACAAGCTTTTTAATTTTCTTTTTTATTTTCGGAGAACTGTGTTGCTCGGCTTTTCTTGTGCGCCCGTTTTCCAGCGAGTTTGCAGCAGCTCTGGGTGCAGTTCGCATTCGGTGGCCGTTCAGGTATGAACCTCGGTCGGGAGCTGCGTGCACGGCATGTCCATGAGCCAGCGTTGGTCCCTCTCCTGCAGACCAGCTGGGATCTTGGAGACCTCCGATTTTCGGTAAAATATAACTGAATTTGGACAACAGGTTGGGAGGGAGTGCGCGTAGGCAAACAGGCACACCAGCAGCTGCATAAACCTTCCCCATTATAACCTCGGGTGGTTTTTAGCTTGCAAAATAAATAGCAACCAAAAATTCATCTTGCCAATTATTACATTTTAAATCCCTCACCAGCCGATCATACATGTTTGCTTGGTGGCTGTTTTCTCTTTTCCCCCCCTCCTCCCTGCAGGCATATGTACTTTTGGAAGGGTTAATTGCCAAAACTCCAAATTCAATTAGAAAGTCTGCGTTTTATGAAATTGCCTGGAAAGAGCTATGTCGCTGTCTCACTGAGCTTCTCTTCCTCGCTGATAATACACAGAGCTTTGCTCGACACGACGTCCGGCTCAAGAGCCGTCTGCCGCAGAATCGTCCTCGTGCCACCCCACATGTCCTGCCCCGCGGCTCTTTTGCCTGAGCGTGGTTGTGTGATGGGTGAGGTGGACCCTGCACTGGGCACTGGTGAGGCCGCACCTCGAATCCTGGGTTCAGTTTTNCTCAAGATTAGAGGTCTTAAAGCCCTTCAAAAGTGTGTTGCGTGCATCAATGAGCTTGGGCTAACATGCAGAAATAAATAAGAAAAATGGCAGGGTTTTATCCCTTCCCCATGGCATCTCCCCATGGCTTTGCAAAGGACCTAGGGCAGAGATCGGCTTCTCATCCCGAATCTTGCTTTGCCCCAGGAGCTCATCCCAAAACACGTGCAAGGGAAGGCTGGTGCCATGCGAAGCACTTTTGGCTGCTGTCACTGCCAGGGAGGGGTGAGGCTTCTTTCCCTTGTGCTCTGCCCTGAGGGGATGCACTTTGGGTGAAAACTGGAAGGTTCAGTGTCCCTCTCGTGGAGATGGGATCCCACCTAGTCTGCAAGAGAGGAACCAACGCTGGCTTCCAGGTTCAGTGTGGGGTGAGGCTGCCGGCGGCATCGTGATGGTTGCAAACCTCGCTTTCCAGAGGGCTAAGCTTTTATCAGAGACTAGCGGTTGGTAAGGCGCGCTTGGGGAATTGCCTGGCGAGACTGAAGCTTCAGATGAGAAGTTGGGAATTCAGGTTGCCCGTCGGATCCTCCTTTATCTGCCGTCTGCATCCGTCCTGCCAAACGTCCTCTGGCTCCGTTGTGGGGTATGATGTCTTTTTGGCAGGGACCGGCTCCCTTACGCCTTGCGTGTTCATTGGGGATGAGTCAGGATTGCAGGCTGCTGGCACTGTCACCCTGGGGCACTTTTCGGTGAGGGAAGGGAGGTGTGATACATGGCTGGAGGGTGAGGGAGCGCCTGGGCTGGTAGTCAAGGCAGTTGAGTGCTCCCCGGAGAAGTGGTTTTCCTTCCATCCTTCCGTCCTTCCTTCCCCTGCTGCTGTGTTTCTGTCCGATGCTTCCTATTTTGTGCTGGATGAATCAAGGAAACTGCTCTCCTTAATTGAGTTTTCTGCCATTGCGGGTGATTCCATGGGAGGCAGGGAGCAGGCAGTGAAAGTCTCCTCTGGAGGGGTGTTTGATGAGTGGGGGGAAACACTCGGCAAAATGAAGTTGTAAAGATTCTGTTTTAAAAAAAAAAAAAAAAACAAACCAAAATAATAATCCACCCTTGCTTTCCTTTATTCCCTACCGTAGAAAAATGAGCAAGCCAAATTGCTGTCGGTGCTGGTGCGAGGATTTAAAGCCCGTCTGCACGGCGCCTGCAAAGACCTTCCTGAGCTGATCGGTGCTTGTCAGCGTGGGGGTGTTGGGGAGCCGAGGTGGCCCCAGCTTTCGGCTCCTCCAAAGGGTTTCCTGACATTTCAGCTGGGTTCAGCATCGCTGCGAAACGGCTCTCCCTGCTCAGGGGTTCAAACAGGGTTGGGTATGGCTGCACTGAGCGGGTCAGCAGCTCGCAGAAACCCATAGACCTGCTGCCGCAATAGATGCTGAGAAATAAAATAGATTTTGTTATATATATATATGTATGTATAATTAATTTATGCGTAGAAACATAATAAAAGTATGTAGGTACCTTTAGGGCAAACACCACATGCTGGGTTCACAGCTTGTGGTACAGGTTGCCTGTGCCTTTTGCGTTTGGGGGATAGCAGCAGAGGTGTAAAGCAAATTTAAAGGGGGTTTTGCTGTTCTTTCCGCAGGTCAGTGGCATCCATTCAGGGCAAAGCTGCTTGTCGGTGTGACTGGCACGAGAGGAATCATTTCAGCCCTAGGAAGAGGGGATATTTGTGTTTCAGTACTAGCAGTGCAAGTCGTAGGTACCGCCGTGGCATCTTAATGAATTCAATTTCCAAGTGCTAGTTGAGTAATCCTATTAACACTGAAAAGAGCTTCCTTCCTAGAGTTTACTTAAAAAAAAAAAAAAAAAAAGTAACTTTCAGGCTTGTCGGGATTTGCTCTTCTCCCCAAAGCCAGTGTGCGGACCTGGCTCCGGCAGAGATGCTTGAAGGCGGGCGGCTGCGGAGGAGCCGGGGCTCGGCATCCCGCGGGTCGAGCGGCTTCAGCACGGGGGAGCAAAGCCCTGCGCTGCCAGGAGCAGCGTTTCGGGGGCGTTTGGGTCCGATACATCATCCCTGTGCTTTTGCAAAGACTCTGATCGAGGGTGTGGGCTTGTACAGCATCCCTGCTCTGCACATGGATTAGGAGACGGTACCAATGATTTAGAAACCAAGCAGTGAAATTCCGTGGGGGCTTTTGCCATGCTGGGCTGTGTACCTGGAGGAGCGTTTGGTTTTGAGCCACAAAAAGATTGATCGCTGCATTTTGTTGTCGCCTCTTCGGCACTTCAGTTACCGTCCCTGCCCTGTCGAGACGTGGGCTTGCCCTTGTAAACCTCACTCATAAACCCAATAAAAGGACACGACGTCTTCCAGTGATGCAGCAGCACGTTCCCTCGTTAGCAGAAGATGCTCCATAATTTTTCCGAGCAAGGACGCATTGAAGATCTGCATCCAGCGTTGTGTCCTGATGTGCTCAGCGTCCTCCACAGGTTGTTTTTCTTTTTTTTTCCTCCTCCTTTTTTTCCATTGCTCTCGAAAGCTCTCTGCGACTCCATGGCGTGCTTTGACGTCAGGATTTCGCAGAGGTGAACCACGCCGGGACAGGAGGGAGGTCTCCTGCGCTGGGTCACGCTCGCGGCAGTCACGGTGTTGGGAACAAGGCTGCTTTTGTCTGTATTTTTTTTTCTTTTTTTTTGATAAGTGGAACTATTTTTCATGCAAGGAATGTTCTTCGTACATTTAAATTCCAGCACAGGTCCGCCCTGTTTTGGATACCTCCGTGGGCGTGTTTAGATGTTCTCCTGAACATTTGTCCTCCTGAAGACAAAGTAGGATAAAATAGTGGTGATAGTTGTCCGTGGTGGTAGGTACAGGAGAATTTGAGGTACCACTTTGTATTTATCCATGGGTAGAAGCCTTTCTGCAGGTGGTTGCTGTAGAGTGGCTGCTATACACTATATTTTTCATAGCATGCGTCAAATATATAAGGGGTATGTGATTAAAACCCCCTATTAAGTCTCATTAGTACCAAGAGCATCAGATTGTCGTGGCTACAGCTTTATTACAGCAGTCTGATAATAATTTTATAGGATGTTTATCTCCGCGTTTCAAAGTATAATTTTTCAAGTGTCATGACCAGAGGCTGGAAGGATTTTTATTCCATTTTGAACTTTGCTCTGCAATTAAATCCCCTTTGGGGGGTGGAGGGGAGTCTGCTCCGGTGCGCACCATACCCCAAAAGACTCAAATCCACACTAAAAAATAGATTCTGCGCCAAGACAGCGTCCGTGTCACCCAGCAAAACGCATCAATGTTTCTGTTGGACTCCAGATAAATGAAAACAGCTCTGTTTTTAATTTTTTTTCCCCATAATTGTCCTGGAAGGAGTGGCTTTGGCATCTTTGAAGGAATCTGGGTTTAAAGAGGTCAGTGTAAGCAGCGAGGTGGCAATGTGCCATCCCTCCCCATAGGGAGCAGTGGGTTCAGATATATAGATATATGTGTGTGTGTATATATACCCATAAAATATGGGTACAGCTTTGTGTGTGTACACGTACACACACATAGCTGTACCTACATTTATATATATAAAAATATAAATTTATATTTTATATAAAAAATATAAATTAATATAAATAGACTTTTTTTTTTTAAATTCTGGCTTGGTTTTTCTTGCTTTGTTGTTGACTGCAACGATATTAGCCTAAAATCAGCCTAAAATGGCATTGTAGGGTGGCAGAGGGTCCACGGGCCAGCGGTGCAGCCTGGGCACATCTCTCTCACGAAATCCCAATCCCTGCGCAGGTTGGGAGGACTTTTCAAAAGGAAGCGATGATCTTGCAGCCATCCCCAGCGAACCAGTGGGTCTGGATCCCATCCGATCCCTGCACCAGCATCCGCGGGCGGGAGAAGGAAACGCAGCGGTATTTAAGGGTTGTATCAGTAGTTTCTGAAAAGTAAATAATATTAATGACCACGAAAGCAGGCGCTGGCTGAGGCAGGACCTTCAGCAGTGCTCTTGGCCGTAAAATGCTTCTTTGTTCTTGCCCTACCCCAGCGCATCTGTCCTGCTCCATGCACTGGATTTGCCATTTTTTGGTACTTCTGAATGTTTTGGAAACATTTGCAATATTCTCTGATTTTTTTAGTGATGTGAAGATACGCCTTCAGACCTCATTGATACACACCGCTTGATAGTACGTGGAAAAGGAAAACCTACCAAAGCAACCACATGAGGTTATGTGCAATTATTTTGGGGTTTTTATTTTTCCCTCCCCCTGTTTTTTATTTTTAGCCTTAAATTGCTCTCCTTTGCAAGTTTTTGAATACTTTCACCTTGCTTTCCATGCACGGAGGCAGTGCGGCGCATCCCGAGGGTTTGGGAGCGCGGAGGGGAGGGTGCATCTCCTCCCGGTGAGCTCGCCCAGGACACACCAGGCACTCCCCAGCTATTTATTGCTGGAGGTCTCTTTTCCTTTGAAGGAGTTTTTCTTCCCCGCTGGCTTCCCCGGAGGGGTGTGTAACCAGCCACCACCCAGCCTCCGTCTTGGAGAGCCCCTGGCCGCTCCTTGGGGCTTGCGAGCGCTGGATTAATGCCTTATCAGCAGGTATTTGAGCTTAAAGGTACTTTAATCTCCCAACTGCCTCTCGAGCTGCCTGCTGCCTGCAGTTGGGGTTTTGAATGTGCTGTCCACATCTGTATTTTTTTTCAATAAAATGTGTATTGCATATTAATTTAAGAAAAAGAAATGCAACCCACCTTTTTTTTTTCTTCCATCCTTATANAAAATATGGGTACAGCTTTGTGTGTGTACACGTACACACACATAGCTGTACCTACATTTATATATATAAAAATATAAATTTANAAAAACCCTCGACCAGTTTCAGCCCATCTGCACCAAATTCATTGAAAAGCTGGAAGGTTGTTTTTTATTTTCTCGGTAGATTACTAAGTACAAAAATCACTTTTTGAAAGAGGAAATGCTTGGCTTGTGAATTGGTTTCAGTCCTTGCACCGTATCTTCTTACATAGATAGCATTTATGTCTATATATGTGCCTGTATAAACATACATGTGTGTATATATGACACATATATATGTGTATATGTATTTTATATATGCATATGTGTGTGTACATGTATTATATATGCATATATTTTTAATATATGTGTATATATGTACATTTATATACATAATATTTGTGCGTGTATATATATATGGATCGATTGGAGGTATCGTGTGGGTAATGGAAAGGCATTTTGCTGCCTCAGCTTCCTGAGTGTGACTAGACCAGAGCAGGAATAATCATCGTTAAAGGCACCCCTGGTGCACGCTCGCCGCTTCGGAAGAGCCAGGACCGGGGAGGGCTGCGGTGCTAATTCTGCTCCTATGGAAAAATAAACAGTGGGATGGATGGGCTTTGGTTCTGCCGTGTTTTGTGCCGGAGGAGGATGATCTTTTCGTATTGCTCCCCCAGGAGGGCTGAAGACTTGAATCCGTTGTTCTAAAAGCCATCAATTATAATTAAGAAATGAACTGAAATCACTGCTTTGGCTGCATCCGCCGCCCCTCCTAAGGTGCAGAGTATTACAGAGAAACCAGCTTCAGCTGCAAATCTTTGTTTCCAAAAATCAAACAAAAAACATGATGCAAACCAGACAGGCTTACAGAAGTTCCCTACGTACCTACTCAAGCTTATGCAGGAGCTTTCTAATAATCTGCCTCCAATATTAAGGTGATGGAGGCATTCGTAGGCGCTTTGCTTTCCGATGGATTTAATCAGGGATGCGTGTGTGAAAGGGGATCTGGTGCTATCCCGCGGGAGCCTTTCCCAGAAGTGGAGACCGCTGCTGCTGGAGATTCCTGCTCTCCAAATATCAATCTACTGGGGTTTAACGTGCGCCAGAGAGGGGGCAAAAAAAAAACCCCAGAGGTGTATTCGGTCTTATGGGGGCTCTTTTGTTCCGAGCGGTGCACAGAAGGAGGGCCCATCTGCAATAGGGGATATCCCGAAATAACAAGGCAAATACAGTGTTTATGTAACGCCGGAGACTTGTATACTATTGCTAGTAAGTCATAAGCTCGCACAGAGAGCCTGCCAAGGGACGGTAATGCTTCTGAAGAAGGGAGGTTCAACAGCTGCTGCAGAAGCGGAGCAGAAAAGGGCCTTTTAAAATCCACGGATCGGCAGAGGGAACGCGGTCGGAGCAGCCGGCTCCTGGGGTAAATGGGCCGTCAGGCAGAGCGGATGGGGTTGCCTCCATCTGCTTTGCACTTCACCAAAATTTGGCTTTGTTGCTTAAATGGTAATTGTGTACGTGTGTATCTGTGCAATAGCAAGCCCGGAATTAAAATACATTTCGTGTGCATCTCAATTAAGACTTATTTTCTGCTGCTTGAATTCTAGATGTGAATTTAGAGGTAGCTGTGGGCATAAAAATCTGCGATTGTAATTGTGCTGGACAAGCTGGTGTGATGTGACTGCGGCGAGGCACTGGCATCCATTGAAAGCTATGGATGTGTGAGGTTTAAAACACTTCATTGAGCAGCCCTTCACCTCTTCTCATAATGTTCTGTCCTCGCAGGGGTCTCTGCAGCCGTCTGGGTGATTTAAGATGCTTCTTGCATTTGCAGGACCGTCTGAACAGCTTTTCAGGGCGAACGGCAAGCTTGCTCTGTGGGTTTTGCTGTACAAAATGTCCGCAGCATCATCACCCGTGCCGCGTCTCTGCCTCTTGGCATGGTTTTGGGAGGCAAATGCAAAACCAGGTTCTTCCTCAAAAAAAAATCACAGCCAGGTCACCCAGCCCTCCCGGGCTCCCGGCAGCCGAGGTTTCGGTTCAGGCTGCGCGGGGAGGTGGAGGAAGCGGGGAGCGGGGATTATTTTTGATGCCGGGAAGGAAGCGCCGAGCTTCCCTTTCCCGCGGGCGCTGCTGGGGCTGGGCTCCTGGAACTCCCTGTCCCCAACCTGTGCTCCAAGTGATGCCGACAGCTCCAGCCTCCGTGTCTCCGCAGCCTTCACCTGGCAGGTTCCTTGCCTGGAAGGGGAGCATCGATGGCAACGATTTGCTATGACTTTAGCAAATGTGTGCAGCTCGTTTCCAGGGATCCCTCTGTGCTTTCCTTTGCCCAAGGTGACCGTGATGGGAAGATGTTTTTTATTGCACTGAGAACACCTAAATCCCGGTGGCTCTGACATTCCTCTCCCCCCGCCGTGCCATAGCTGGGAATCAGCCTGATTTAGACTAATATGGGTGCATTTTCCCACCCCACCAAACAATTCTGTTTCTTTTGTTTCTTTTACTATTTGCTTTGATTGAGATGCTGATGAACACTTGCCGCTCTGACCATTTCTGCTTCTTTGCGTGACAGCTTTGCCGTAAGGCTGGTACGCTTCATGGCTGGAAATAGCAGCTCAGGTAGCATTTAGCAGCTCAGAGGAGCTTGTGGATCTGCAAACACCTCCGCTGAGATTCGCAGCGTGGCTTTGGACCTATAGTAACCTTTTGAATTCAAGGGCTGGGATCTCTAAAATGAGTTTGCAGCACTTGGAAGCTTACCCGGGCTCTCGGCTTGCTTTCCATAAATACAAAGGGCCCTGTCCTGCGACCGACAGTAGTAAATGGGAAAAGACTGAGCTGAAATAATAAGCCTTGTCGTAAAGCTGTAACCCCGACGAATCAGTAACTCGTGAATTGGTGAAGATTTATAAACCTTTGATCAGATTTAACCAGGTGGTTGGCATTCCCCGGTGTGCAAGGATTGCTCCAAGCCCGGCGTGACACCAGCTGCCTTGCAAAGCACCCAAGGTTTCTTGTCAACACGTTAAACTCAACCCCACAAGTCAGCTGCTAAACATTTGCCAAGCTCTTTTATATATAACTACCCCGTGGGGCAGCCACAGACCTTTACCTTTCTGGCCATAGCCAACATCTCACTGTTAATTCAAAGTGTTAATTGCCCTCAGGCCGAAAGACGATGCTGTGCATATTTGTGCCATGGCCTGAAAGGTTAATCTGCAGCGTAAACCCAAATCCCCTTCTGTTAGGCATAAATGTTAGTGATTCAAAATGCCTTTTTTTTTTCCCTCCCCCCAGACTTTCAGTGCCAATTTGTTCAGCTTTCAGTAGGGCAGAAGTTGGACTTCATTACCAAAGTCCATTGTAATGATTTCTCAGATTTTTTTGAGAGTAGCCAAGGCTTGTGCAAGCTTGCATGCTTTTCTATATTTGGTTTTGTTTAATTTGATTGTACAAAGCTGTTGAAATGTCTAGCTGAACATTTCCACTTTCTGGCTGCGTGATTATGCCATTATACCAGGAGTTCAAAGAAAAAAAAAAGAGCTTCTGCTGGGTTTTCTCAGTAACCCTGAGCTCGAGATCCCATTTTCAGATAGGGACAGAAAAAGTTCAGTTGTCGCGTTGTTCTCATCTCGATTAAGTTCAGACGTGGCTCGTGGGGATGGTCTTCACGATGTCTGTCCTGGAGTGTGTTCCTTGGTACCTTCAGCCTGTTTGGGGCTTCCCCCCTGGACCCTGCNCGGTACCTTCAGCCTGTTTGGTGGTGTGTCTGCTGGGGCTTCCCCCCTGGACCCTGCTGGGTTTGCTCCTGCCTTTCCAGCTGGTGCCCCGCCGTGCATGAGCATCGATGCCGAAGGACGGAGGAAGGAGCTGTTGCAATAAATGTCAGCTGGCAGTTTTAATTTGCGTTAAACTGACGTTTCATGTTGGGAATCTGGCATCTGAGGAGGATCTGGAGCTGAAAACTGAATTATTTTATTACCGGTGCCTTAACCTGGAAAGTGCCTTGCTTTCAAGCTTCTTTTCTTATTACGAAAACTAAAATAATCCTCGTACAAAGTCCGTAAGCTCAAAACTTACACTATCATTTGCAATATCGAGTGCAGAAATGTCCCTGTAACTTGTCCCACAGCCTCTTGAGCTTCTCATGTGCTTGCCCAGATGACATCCTGCGGAAACGTTTGGTTTTTCCTTTGAAATGAGAGCTTCGGCTGTCGCCGTCGATGCTGACACACCCCCCCCCGGTCAGTATTTTTGGAAACGGAGGGTTTAGGCTAAGCAGAGCTTTGCAAAATGCAGCTGCAGCGCCTGGATCGTTCCCTCCCCCTCTCCTTCCCTTTCTCCTGCATGGTGGGGGGACACTGCGCCGTTAATGCCGGTCGGTGGCTGTCGGAAGGTGCTCCGGGAATGGCGGGGGGCTGTGGGGAGAGCAGGGCAGGTGTGAGCGAAAAACATGCCAGGCATTAGGGAAAATATCGCACAGTGGCTGTCTTTTGGAGTTATCGCCGTGCTTTGGTTCCCCAAATGCTTCCCAACTCGGACGTGACCTGCAAAGAGCCCATGGTTACGTCCCTGCTGGAAGGAGACGTGGCTGTTGGGTTTTGCACTGTTGTTCCTTTGGGAGGGAACTTTGGGGATTTTCCAGTTTTGTTTGTAGAAACTGCAAGACCTGGAGAAGACACGGTGTTTCTATTTAATTCTTCTTGCAAACCTCCTTCCAGTTCTGCTTTCCGGGTGTGCTGAGGTGGCTGGACTCACCTCTGGGTAGCGCAGGTGGGGATGGGGAACCCAAGAATTGATAGTTAACCTAAAAAGTTGTGCAAAATCCCTCCCGAGGAAGGTGTCAGGTCGTTCACAACCCCTTGGCTTCGTGCTCCAGCCTCATCGCTGCTGGGCTTAGTGATCCACAGACACGTTGTGTCTCGTCCTTATTCCTCTTGGGTTCTTTCCTATTTTTACCTCCGAGGTGGCTTCTAGGTGCTATTGAGTACAAGCAATTATTTGTATCTGAAAAAGGCTGCCGGCATTTTTGGATCAATACTCGCTTCTCGGTTAAACACATTTAAACTTCTGCTTTTGTCTTTTGAAGGCTAATTCTGGTCCGGGTTTTAACCGGTAAAATGGTTTCTTTGTTCTAGATGTCAAGAAAGACTGGTCGGATCACGCGCTGTGGTGGGAAAAGAAGAAAACTTGGCTCCTTAAAACGCACTGGACGTTGGACAAATACGGGATACAGGCTGACGCCAAGCTCCAGTTCACACCTCAGCACAAGCTGCTTCGCCTTCAGCTGCCCAACATGAAGTACGTCAAGGTGAAAGTCAACTTCTCGGATCGGGTCTTCAAGGCGGTTTCTGACATCTGCAAAACATTCAGTAAGTAGCGAGTGCCGAAAGCCGCCGGTTTCCAGCCACCGGTGGGGAGGTCGTCGTTTGGTTTGGCTCCTGCCTGTCCTTCGGCATGTGTGCTCATCTCATAAACTTATTAAATTAATGTTATTTTCCAGCTTCAAACACCTGACGGTCACCTGGGCATCGAGCAGCCTGGGTATCCGCTATTTTTCCCTTGCAAGTCTAACCTTTTATGTGTAAATACTTAAATAATGGGACCGATCGTACTGCAAACATAAGAAGAAATATGGTTTTTGTGCTGAATTCCGTTTCGAAGCAAGGCTGTTCTCAGTTTTATCTTAGGCGGGCGAAGCTGCTGGTGTTGGGTTGTGATTTTTTTTCTGCAAATTTATGTGCTAGATGAAAAAAAAACCCTGAAATAGGAAACCTGCCTGCTCTGTGGGTTCTTTTCCAGTGGAAAATCATATTAGAGATTAAGTGATGGTGCTTCACTGTAAAACTGTCTGGTGGAGGGAAGGAATCTCTCTCCTCCCCAACTCCTCTTCACGATCCTTTCTCTTGTTGAGAAGAAGCCCTAGAAGAAAGGATGGATGATTTCCTACCAGCTACACAGGGCTTGTCCCAGGCTGCTGCTTTTATGCATCGCTTTTTACCCATCTTCACAAATTTTCTATCCCAGAAGCCGGTGCTTCTTTCTCCCGCCCCAAAAAAAAAAACTTAGGAGATGGTAACTCCTCTGAGGAACTCAAATAAGCGCTCGGCGTGGGCGCCGTACCGGCTTGCTCCCCTCCGAAAGGAGCCTGCAACCCGACCTCGGCCGTAGTAAATCTATTTCTGCTCTCAAAAAGCAGCTAGGGTTGCTCTTGGCTGACCCAGTTGTTTCGTGAGGCAGGAAGAGCTCAGCCGTACGTGCGGCGTTACGGCGTGGCCGCCGGCGCATCTGTGGTTAGGTCGGTATATATAGCTGATTACGAATCTTTGCTATTTCTTTCCTGGGTGGTTTGTTGTTTTTTTTTTTTAATATAAATATCTCCTTAAATTTCTCCTTAAAATAGAAACCGCTTAGCCAGCATTATTTCCCAGTTGATTTTGTTTCCCCCCCCAGTCTCCTATTGCTGTTTTTAATGCCACGCTAGACAGAGAGATCACAGGCATCCGCTTGGTTGCTGACGAATCTTTCTAGCAGTGAGTCACGTCAGGAAATTCTGATACAGTTAATCACGTAACAAGAGATCTTTCACTGACGCTGCCGAGCAGTCAGAACCTTACATGGGCCTGAAGCAGCTATTTATTCAACTCCAGGGCTCTCAGTGTATTTATGAACAAACCGCCAGAATAATGCTAATATTTAAAGATGTGGAAGGGGAAGAAGCTGCTCGGAGAGCTGGAGCCCAGCTGTTGTAGGAGCTTTCTGCAGCAGGCAAGGGGGACACATCTGTCAAGGGTGGCTCTGACTTTCCTTCCATGGCATCCGACGTGCTGGAATAAATGTTCCCGATTTTAGGGAAAGCAGGATTTTTGCTGGAAACTTCACTCTCCTTTTAGTGACTCTTAGCAGCCTGAGCTTTTTGAGGATGGAGGGAAACTATTTGGCTGAATAGAGCAATTAAATCTTGTTTAGCCCTTGTCTTTGTGTTTACTGGCAGCCAGATGTTCAGCAGAGCTACGGGGAAGACAGCCCCATCGGCTCAACATCGGCTGGAGGGAAGGGGAGATCGGGATGCAGGGAGTGGCAGTGCTGGAGCTGGAGGGGCTGGGAAGCTCTTCCCTGGACCGCAGAGGACACCTATATGATATAGATATAATAGGTGTATTTGGACACCTGCTATACGTAGATGTATGTACATAATAGGTGTATTTGCACACCTGCTATACACAGATGTGTATATAATAGGTGTATTTGGACACCTGCTATACGTAGATGTATGTACATAATAGGTGTATTTGCACACCTGCTATACACAGATGTATATATAATAGGTGTATTTGGACACCTATTATACATAGGACACCTATTTGGACAGCTATAATAGCTATATTTGGATGCCTGTTATACATAGGTGTATATATAATAGGTGTCCAAATACAGCTATTATATCTATATTATATGGGTGTCCAAACACTTCTTCAGTCCAGGGAGCTTCCCAGTGGCATGACATATATACTTTTGCCAAGGGAGGTTTAGACTGAACATTAGGAGAAATTTCTTTCCTGAAAGAGTGGTCAGGCCTTGGCACAGGCTGCCCAGGGCAGTGGTGGAGTCCCCATCCCTGGAGGGATTTAAAAGACGTGTAGATGAGGCGCTTGGGGACATGGTTTAGTGGGCATGGGGGGGTTGGGTTGACGGTTGGACTCGATGATCTTAGAGGTCTTTTCCAACCTTAGTGATT
>VZTQ01004746.1:338321-383743 GCA_013400755.1 Pelecanoides urinatrix
GCTCCGGGACCCCCGCGGGGTCCCGGAGCCGAGCACGGATGGAGGCAGGAGCTAATCTCGGCCGGGAGGTCACGCACTTGCCGGGCGAGAGGGGCTGCTGCTTTCTGGCGTGCAAACTCATCCCGGGGATGTCATGCTGAATTTGCACAGGGTGTTTCGTTCCTGGAAGGCATGGGGGATATCTGCCCGCACCTCGGTGCTCACTGCGGCTTGCCAAAAATCAGAGCGGCTGTAGGGCGGTGAGGTCATCCCGGCTCCCTGCGGCAGCCCGGGGAGCTTGCATTTTCCTTTTCCTCCAACGAAACCCTCTCTTGGGGCCTTGCAGACCATGCTATGACACTTTCTCAACCCGCCTGTTTCCCTCTTTTCCCCCCCACCCCAGGTTAGTGTTTTATTTTTCTCCATTACCTTTTCCTGCCCTCCGCAGCATCTCTGCACAGGTTGGCTGCAGAGAGCACTCGTACCCCGTATTAATGATGCTAAGTGCCTCCCCCAGGAAAACGGAGTAGATATTTCAAGGCAGAAGGGGAAAGAAGTAATCCTGCTCTAACAGCATAGCTCTTGTCTCTGGAAATCCCTTGATTTCTTGAGTTAGGGTCCAGCGTGGCCTGGACCAACGTCCGGCCGACAGAACTGTGCTTGAGTTGCTCATATTTTGGCTACAACTGTTTTCTGTCATTGCCCCTGGAGCATTTAATTACACACTTCAGTAATTTTAGCATATGGCATGATTAATGAGTAATTTAAGTAATTCCTCATGTTGCCGGGACTCTAGCTGGTTGCACTTATAAAATCCTCTATACACAAGACACACTTGGGTGAATTATTTAGGGTTGTGCCTTTTCTTATATCCCCTTTAAATTGTACCCAGAGGTGTCACCGTTGCAGCATGTGGTTGCTTTTGAAAGAAAAATCTCTGTTCTTGCGCGGAATGAAGTTACTGCAGTCGGCCGGGCTGCGGCTCCCCGGGGGCAGCCCGGAGGTGGCTGTGGGAAGATGCTGGAGCCACTCGCACATCCCTGGCTTTCTTTGGAGGTCGTGCGAAGCCGGAAAAAAACCCGATCTCATTCCCGGTCGCTGGATTGCAGCCCCTCGATTCCCACAGCAAGCGGTGGGGAGGGTTAACGGCACGGATTGACCAGGAGGAGAGGAGCGGGGCGGTGGATGGGACGGGCAGCCCTCACCCGAAGGGTGGCCTGGAAGCCTGCCCGGGAGCAGCTGCTGGCAGGCGGCACCGGCCCGAAGGGCCAGCTTTGATCTGCAATTAAAGACCAGAGAAAGAGAAAGTAAAACTTCACTTTTTTTTTTTTTCTTTTTTTTTTTTTTTTGAGCAGCAGGGGTTTGTTCTGCCTGCCTGACCGGCAGCGGGGCGGGGAGGTTGGGATGGGGTGCTGCCTGCTGCCCCCCTTCTCTCATCGTCCCGCTGGGGAGATAGTTCTGCCCAGCAGACAGCCCATCAAATACCCAAATGCAATTTGATGTGGCTGCAATCAACACTTTATCGGTGTGGGTGGGAATATCCTCATTGGAAAGCGGGATTTGGGGAGATAGGAGATGTGGCTGCATTGCAAAGCTCCCGCTATCCCGTCATCCTACATAACAACGAGCAGAAAAATCCTCTTTTCCTCCACAACGGCTTCATTTGATTCCAGGAGAGCAGACGCCTTGCATCTGCTCATGCCCTTAAGCTGCTTTTTTACAGCATCCCCTTCCTCCTGCTGCTGCCTGTAGTTTTTTTCCATGTGTCCTGGGAGCAGTGAGGGACTCCAGGCGGGATCCGCTGCTGCTGTGTGGGCACGTGGGAGAGGAAAAGCAAACAGCGAGATGCAAGTGTGAAAGTTTTTTCCCATGCCTCGGTGTTTCCTGCCCCGGCGATGCTGCTTCTCCGGGGGGAAAGGGCGTATGTTGCAGAGCCGCAGGGCGAGGGGAGATGCTGCGATGGGGTAACAGCTGGCATCCTTCTCCTCTTCTTCTGGCTGTGAAGATTTGGGACCTACGCTGCCCTCCAGCCTGAGCAGAGGAACAGAGATCATTGCAGTTGGTGCTGGTGGGAGCTGGGAGCACTGGGAGGAGGATGTGGTGCCGGAGCTGGGAGGAGGCAACTCTGGGAGGAAGCGCTCCAAAATTCATGACTACACCCTCTCTTACCCGCCCTGAGGCTGTGCAAGATGAAGAAATTCCCTTCAGGTCTTTTTTTTTTTTTTCCCTCCCAGAGGCTGGGGCATCACACCCAGCTCCTGCCTCGTAATCCTCAAAGAGCTTCGTGTGAATTAATCACCTGTTTTGGAAAACGAAGTCTGCGGAGCATCCTGTGTCGAGCAGCGGCAGTTTCCGTGCCCGCATCCCGTCTCGCTCCGGTCCCCAGCTCCCCAGGGGTGAGGGACGCCGGGAAATTGGGACCCCTCTTGCGTAAGGCGAGGGTGGTCCCATCCCGGGGAGGAGGGATGGGATGCGGAGAGTGCTGTGAGAGTGATGGGATATTCCCCTCGCCTTTCCTGCCCCAAAATAAGAAGGTGCCTGAGGCTGTGTGACTGATGGGAAGGCGATAGCCAGTCTTCCTTGCTTCAGCCTCCAGCCACCGAACGCAACCGGAGACGAGGTGACGGTGGCATTTGGGAGCGGCGTGGTACAAGCCCAGCACGAGCAAGGCGACACCGTCCAGCAGTCTAGACGCCGAATATGACCCTACCTTTTTTTTTCTTCTTTATAAATGGTCTCCGCTCCAGTACAGAACGTCCTCTGACTTCTGAAGTATTTGTAATATTTCCACGCCCTCAGTTGCCAAAAAAACTTCTATAAAAAGCTGCTGGGTTTTTTTTGTTGTTTTTTTTTTTTTTTTGCAAAACTGAAAACCTTTGGTACTCCGAGATGCGCAGTGTTCCCAGGGCTCTGCCCGTGCCCGTTAGCGTGCGGAGCCGCAGCCCCGGCATGGTTGCTTTCCGGGAGGCAAAGCTGTCTGGAGTTACTCCTCGCCGTTGCAAACCCCCCATCGCAAACCTCTTTAAACCTTATTTAATTCCTTCACGCCCCACTGGAAAATAAAGTAGCATTTTTCCTAAAATAGTGGGGCTGAAACGGAGTCCTAGTAGATACATGTGAGCATCTTGGGGGATATTTGGGGGTTGACACCAGCATCTCGTGATATTGTCTCCGGATGCTCAGTAGCATCGTGAAGATGCTCGGAGACGGCGTTCATGTACCGGTGCGGAGACAGACCCAGTGGAATACCGAGGAAGGGTTTGCTGCCTTTTGCTGCCACGAGCAGAGAGGTTTGGCAGTAGCGCAGCTATTTCTAAATATGTCTAGGGGATGGGTGTGGAAGGAAATCTTACCATTTAGAGAGTCGGCCAAATTGCAATGTACTCAGCTTTTTAAATTACGAGGCCCAAGTGTACCACTGCCAACTTCTTCATTTCGCTGTTTTCCTCTTTTATTGCTTGCCTATATTCATCTGCAGCTGTTGTATAGGATCCAGACGAACACCGGGAACTGGGCTGTAAGGGAAATAACGAGATTTAATTGCAAAGTGACTGAAATGGAAAAAAATATTCCCTTTTCTCCCCCCCTCCCCACCCCGGTCGCTGTTCTGCCTGTCGAGTAGCATCAGGTTGTATGTCACCGCGTGAGTCAGTGAATTTTTTCATCCTTACTCTGCTGTTGACAGAGACCCTTTAAATAGACTTTCATCCTGAAGACATTAGGAGATGCTGGCAAACCCAGTGCCACCACCTTCCTTAAGATTATTCTGATTGCTCTTTATGGTCCGGTACAGAGGGTATAAGTGGATTTTTTCTCTTGTTTGTGATGCTTAATCTAATTGAGTTTAATTTCACTTTAGCTGCAGTTCAGACACTTCAGGGGCAAAGGCTCGAAGTGCTGTCTGTGCTCTGAGAGGCATCCGGATAACTGGAGCCTGGGGATTTCGTCCCACTTGCGGAAAAAACCATCCAAACATTCAGCATTTATTGACCTTGTCTCTCCGACGGCCCTTTTTATTAGCCTTGCAGTAACGCTTGGCTCCATCGCTGCCGGCTGCCTCCTCCTCCTCCTTCTCCTCCTCCTGGGTCCTTCCCTGCCGATGGTGCCTGATTTCGTCTCTGGGTACCACTCACACAGACGGTGTTTGCGTCTCATTTTTCAGGTGGTTTTGCAGATCATTGCTCTGGCAGCAAGTCAGTAAGTCAACAGGCACTTGGGTTTTCCACGCTGAATTTGGGAAGGCTCTGGCAAAGCCCTTGCCAGGGTCAGCCCCAGTTCGGTCTGTGCCCGTGGCACTCGTTGGGCATCTCAGGAGGCTTTGCGGGATGTCCTGACATAGCTGCATGGCCCGGGGCAGCAAATGGAGAACTTGGCTTTTACCCAAATAAATATTTAAGCAACCAGTCAGCTGAAGAACCCATAATAAAATGTTCTGAATGTAGGCGGGTGTACAAACCTAGTAAACTGTGCTAAAGGGGGTGAGGACCTGCTCCGCCATCAGATACTCCCCAGCGTCCGGTACAACCACGGTCTTATCTCCAGGCACTTCAAAAGTTATAGAAGTCTTTTTTTTTTTTTTTTGCCTGTGGTCTGTTTTGTAAAACCTTATCTCGAGTGAATTTATGTTGAAGATAAGTCGGATACTTAGTTTTGTAAACTCAGGAATTCTGTAAATTCAGGAAACACAATCCGTAGAATTTACTCATTCCAAAGAAAAATAGGTTTCTTTTTTTTTTAAAGTCTGAAATGGGAGAGAAATGGGGTTTGAGGTCTCATTTTTCTAAGAATCGTCATGTCGATGTGCAAAGGCTGTAATTTTTATGAGTCATTGCTTCGAGACAGCAGTGATCCAGTACAGAAATATCCCACTTCAAAACACATTTCCTAACGGAGGGTAACTGGATCAGCATTAAAGAGAGGATTTCCCGTGTGCTACAAGTAAAATTATGGAGTTTTTATGCTTCAAGAGCTAACCAGGCGAACCAGCTTTCTGGCCTTTTAAGGGAGCCAGAAATCGAGTGGAAAAATGGATGCTAAGAGCTTCTTTGGAAAATTAATTTTCCTTATGTATCAAAACGGAATATTGAAACTAGTGTGATTTCCCATAATTTAAAATTTTGGGGAAGTTGATACATACTCAGAGAACACTTCCAGTCGATGATGCCGTGTTGCGTGTGTAGGTGATGCAAGAAAACCGCAAACGTGATTTCTCATGGGAGTGAGAGCCCATCCCTCGGAGCACCGAGATGGTCACTGTGTGTCCCCCGACCCCTGGGCGGGCTGTTTGGTGGGGTCTGGGGACCCTGCATCTTGGATGAGGACCAAGCAGCAAAATCACCCCTTCTTCTACGCCGAGACACGTGGATTTCGGTCCAGTCTCTGACCACAACTGCTTTCCCATCGCGATACACCGGGGTGGTTAAAGAGGCAGCAGCTGCAAGACCGACTTGGTGGATTCAATGCAAAAGAGCATAAATTGTGAATTTTACACGCTGCAAGGTGGATATTTTTCTTTAAAGCCAGTTTTCTGGGTGCAGCCGGTGTACTGTTGAAGAAGGAGGGTTTCATCTCAGCTCTGCTGTTCGTCTCTGGGTGAGAGATAAATGGGCACGGCCTGGCTGGGTGAGCTGGGCGGGGGCTGGACGAGAAATGAGGGATTACAGGAGGAAAAAAAGACCTTGGATTTGTCTTCAGCAGGACACAGCGCAGGCACAAGTAGGCTCTTGCAGGCAGATGGAAAAGAAGATGCTGTAGGGAGTAAAATGGCTTCATCCAACAGTTGGAAAAATTTTTCTTGGAGGTTGAAAGCCACCTTCCTGGTTGCATTTTTGAAATGCCGCCTATGAAATGCATATATGTGTGCTCCTCTCGCCAAAGGGCATTTCCCTCACTTGATAAAATCATAGAATCACAGAATAGTTTGGGTTGGAAGGGACCTTTAAAGGCCACATAGTCCAACCCCCCTGCTGTGGACAGGGACATCTTCAACTAGACCAGGTTGCGCAGAGCCCCGTCCAACCTGACCTGGAATGTTCCCAGGGATGGGGCATCCACCACCTCTCCGGGCAACAAATCCCCTAAGTTTGATGAAGCCCTTCTGGTGGGACGTGGACATGGATCTGCAGCAATGTTGGGACTCAGCCGCGGCTGCAGCCGGTCCAGCACGGGCTGGAGGAGATGTCAAAATACGAACAGTTCCCGGTCAGATCCAGCTGAAAAATGGTTTTGAACCGGATTTTGGTAGGTGCTTTCACCTCCATACAGAGCGTGCCGCGTAGCGTCACAGATGGTTTCTGCTGGTGGCTGCCACCAGCAACGCCATGGATGCTCGGTAAGAGGCTAGATAGCTGGGTTTTCATGTGCTTACACAATAAATAGAAATAAAATGCTCAAAGGATCGTTTACGGTAAATTCTAGTAGATGTTGCCAGTGCCATCTGTCTCGTGTGTACAGACAAGGAGTCTCTTTTAAAGCAAACACAGCCCACCCCAGTTGAGGACTCAACACGTTAGCCGTGTTCAGAAGGTCACTTCTCCTGGTCCACCCACAGTTCACTGACCATTTTTCCTTCAAAGTGACCTTTGGCAGGAGCAGCTTGGCTTCAGCCGGAAAACGTGGATGAAATAGCTAACGGAGGGTTTCGAGTGGGAATTTGAGGCTGAAGTCAAACTCTGGGGAGGTGTTTTACCCCAGGTGAACAACTCCAGCAAATGGGCTCCTCCAGGTGCAGTGGGACTTAGTAAAAAGCCTGAACCTATATAAAGGACTTGCATTTTTTTGCACTACTTGGATACTTTAACGATCTTTCTCTTGCTCTTATGGCCAGAAAACAGGGGCTGGGGCTCTGGAGCGGTTCCTTGTCCCAGTTTCCAGTTAGCTGGAGCCCTACCATCTGCAAGCCCTTCCACCCTGGGACAGGCTCTGCTTTAGCTACAGTCACTAACCACCGTGTTTGCCAAGCCCAGCTCTATTCAAAACACGCTTTAAGACCCTTTGTAGACTTACTAATCATAAGCAGCGGCAAACATTGTTTTCATCAGCAGTTTACTGAGAGAGTGAAACGTGCAAAGTTGCTTCTCGCTTTTTCTCTAATTCTGGGGTAGGAAATAAAAACAACGTCGCTCTCTTGCTGCTTTTCTGCTCTCTGCTTTTTAGCACCATGGGCTTTATTTTTAATTGCCCCTGCAACCCTCAGTTGCCTTCAGTGGGTTTGTAAAGTCTTGGAGATGATGGTATGTCCAGCCGACGGCTGTTCAGGAGAAATTTGCCGCTTATCAATGGGAAACATGCTCGGGATGCTCCGGCATCGCCAGGATGCCGCTGCCTTTGCCGTGCCCCGCGGCCGTGCGCCGTTTCAAAGCAGCAGCCGAAAACTTGCCCGTATCCTTCGTAATCCGACAGTAGTGTCGTGAACAACGGAGGGACTATAAAAAGTCGCTTTGAAATCAGATGGTCAAGCTTTGGGCCGTCTCCAACAGATTGCTTTCAGGAGCCGAGCCTGGCCCGGAGCCCTTCTCTTGGCCTCTCTGAATGGTTTCAGCTGAGAGGCTGTATCAGTTGCTAATGCACCATAAATAAACACCAGAGTATAAACCTTGCTAGCAAAATACCAGGGGAACTCCTCATTTTAGGCTGTGCTGCATGTTGTCCCTTGCGCATGACCCTGGTTGTCCCAGCAGATTTTTTCGTCATGAGGTAAGCTGGCTGCGATAAATGGGAATGCGAATAGCTGTCTGGGTTCATACGCTAGGTATTTATTGCTAGAAATGGTCAAAAAGTTGTGCGGTGAAACTAAGTGTTGGTTAGTGGGTGCAGGGATGGAGTTTAGCATGATAACGTGTACGTAGTAATAAGAAATGGGTGCTAAATTAAAGCTTAGATTAAATAAAGCTCATATATGTATAAAAATAAATCTCTAAATATTATATAAATAAATTTATATTAAATATATAAATAAAAATAAAGCTTAAATTAAAGCTGTGCCAGGTAATGGTTTGGGATGGGAGACCCACGATATGAGAGATGGTTAAATCCAGGGGTGCCCAACCTCTGGATTTGGGAACGCCGGGGCTAGCGGGATCCGTCCCTGGAAGCCACCTCAAATCAAATCCCCCAAACGTGACAGGCATGGCGGGGTTGGTGGTGATGCACAGGCCGTTATTTAAAATAGCAGGAAAAAAACAGGGAAAAGCACAGGTTGTTCTTTAAAATAGCATCGCAGGGAGGCTGTCGCGGGGTCCGCGCCGGCCCCGTGGTGCTCACCGTGTCTGCAAAGAGGGAGACGAAGCCCGGGGATGTGACCTGTCAGGGAAGCCGTGCTTTAATAAATTAAAAAAAAAAAAAAAAAGACATTTTCAGAGCGTACTGTTTATAATGGCAGCCATCCCCTGGCAAATGTGCAAAAGCACTTCTGGTTAATCGCCTTACGGTGTGTCCCTGGATGGGGCGAGGGGGGAGCGGAGCTTCCAGCCTGATGTTTCGCCAGTTGTTTGCAGTACGGAAAGACGCTGGTGCGGGCGGGCGTCACTCGGGGCAGACACGTCTGCTGTGGGGATGTGTCCCGCTCGGATCACGTGCCGAGGACCAAATTCCAGGTTTAATTATAATCCCGCGCCTGGGAGTGTACAGCAAACTCCCACTGCTGCCAGCACGGCGGCGAGATATGAACCCTGTAACCTCTCCTCGTTAGGATAATGACTTATTGTCTTGTTCAGCGTTCCTCTTGGTGGGAAAAGACAGCCTGGCCGCAGCCAGCTCCGTCTCCTCTGTCTCCCGGCCCCTCTCGCAGCTCCAGCTGCAGGCGTCGACGTGGACGGGACCGGCGGCTGCTTTCCGAAGGAATCCCGAAGGCAGAGCTTTGCCCATCTACCTGCAGCTCAGCATTTTCGGGAGGGTACGCACAGAAACCAGAGCTAGAAACAACACAGAGGCTCGAACGTGGAGAGCCAGCTCTGAAACTCTTCCTTCCAGCCTCAAGCATGACCCATAATCTCCTTTTTTTTTCTAATCCAAGCTGTATTTCAGAGGAATCCGATCTTTTTGCAGCCTTGCGTCGTTGCAATAGGATGGCTTCGTGCCCAGGTGAATGCGTTGCCAGGTCAGTTCCCACGTAGCAACTGAGGACGGTTTATAGTAGATGGAGGGTTTTTTCCTCCCTTGGTTTTTGCAGCAAGAGGGACCCCGGGCTCCCCTCCGGTCCCAGTGGTACGACGGATGGTGGACTCCGCTTTCCTGGAAAACCCCTTCCCGCTTGGAAGCGACTGCAGCAGGGAGAAGCAAACGCAAAGTACCGCCTTAGTGGGAAATGGCTCTAAAATTCCCTTTTTCATTAGCCTCCCGTACTCCCACACAAACACGCTGTGATGCTCTTCATTTTAAATAACAGGGTTTTACAATTATTCAGACTGGTTCCGGGCAGGGAAATGGGAGAGATTTGCTGTAAAAAGGAAACGCTTTGGCCAAGATCTCTTTAAAAAGTGGGTGCCTTAAATATAGGCTCTAAAATTTCCAATCTGATAGGTAAATAAATGGCTTGACTCTTGGATTGCTCCTATGGAAGTGAGAGTACCTGGTCTGTTACCTAGGTGCCTAAATAGGGGTTTACCTGATGATTGAGATATATAAATTTTTTAATATTTATATTTAGTTATTTATATTTATATTTATATTTATATTTATATTTATATTCTTTATATTTAAGATAATGGGTGGGAATGGTACTAGGCTCTGTCACAGGGTCTCACAGTGCTTGTATTTGCATTTGAGTGGCCATGCCTGGGAAATTCTGCATTTTTCCCAAATGCCATGTTACCTCTCCAGCCAAGGACGGTGCGTATTTCTGACAGGCTTGCAGGGCAAATGTTCTCAACTTGATTTTTCACCATTGCAAAGCAGGAAGATCAGCCGAGGGAGATATCGCACAGTGCTGGATGTTGTTCCTAAAGGAAGGATATTTTTTCTCCTTTTTTTCCATCCTTGTAAAAGTGGTCCATTTTCTCCCCAGACATCAGGCATCCAGAAGAGCTCTCCCTGTTGAGGAAACCCAGAGATCCATCAAAGAAAAAAAAGAAGAAGTTGGATGATCAATGTGAAGACGACGCCTTCGAGCTGGAGGGTCCGCTCATCACGCCGGGGTCCGGTGAGCCGGGGCTTGCTTTGTAAGGACGGGCTTGCAGGGAGAAGGTTGGCAGGAGGCAAACGTAATAAAATGGGGGGTGAAAAATGACATAGCGCTATCGGTCTGACGTAATTCTTTAAGGTCTGTGCAAGAAACGGACCCCAGATAAATTCCACAAATCATCCAGGGCTGCAGCACTCGGTCGCGGTCGCACAGATGCATGCCTGAAGCTGTCACGCGTAGAGGGGAGCAGAACAAACCAGACTTTATAAAATAAAACAGAAACCAAGTGTGACCACTTTAACACTCAGGTTGTGTTACTGAAAGGTTTTCTTACCCTATTAAGAAAGGAGTTAAATGGAAAATCGTTCCTAATGTCAAATTCCAGGTGTGTTTTAGGCAGTACCACCGTTCTACTCCTTATTTATAGCCCAGCAAAACCAGTATTTTATTAATTGCATTAGTGTTCCCTTATGTTAAGGGCGTAGCTACAGATTGTAATGCTAAAAAAACACCTTTTTATCGCTGGGGGGAGGGTAGTTTGCCAGTCTGGCTGACAGAACCTGAGCAGAGCTACTAAGAGAATTGCTAATGGAGTAACATCGCTGATGGAGTAACGTCTCTTGCCACGGGGAGCAAATTGAGGGAGGTGTTCGCAACCGCAGGGGTTTTTCGGCTTTTCTCCGTGGCTGCTGGAGGTTTGGTGTTTGAAGGCAAATGGCAGGAGCTTAAACCATAAAGTCGGTCAAGTGGGAGCACTTTAGCCCAAATGGACTTACGGAGAAAGCCGCAGCGATGCGCACTGCTGGGTGGGTCGGTCGTGTCCGGCTGCCAAAGCTCTTGGTTTTAAATCCAGCGATGAGAGGGAAGCAGGGCAGCTTTAACTAAAAAAAAATCTTGGAATTCAGTAAATTTGTATTAATTGGTCTTAAATTAACTGAAGTACAAGTGAAGGTCGTGCAGGGTGGTTAATGCCGTTGGTGGCTCTGGGCTTGCAAGCGGAAAGGTTTTGGCTGCGCAGGGCACGGGCGAGGGCGACGGTGCCCTGGAGCTGCCGTGCCAAAGTGATGTGCACCACGGGCTCCGCAGCAAACCATCGGCACGGGTCTGTAGCAAGGGAAAAACAATCCTTCTGTTGCTCTGGTCTCGCTCTTTCTCCTCTAAGTTACTTAAAAATACTTCTGGGCTAGTCCTCTCCCACTCCTGGCTCGGGGAGTTTTCCCTGCATTGGGCAAGGCTCCAGTCAATTTTAATTTTCATTTGGCATTTTCATCTTGAAAAGCAGCAATTAGCCTTTCCAAAACTCAGTGTTCACTGAGAACATCTCCATTAGATTAATAGGAAATACTTGGCCCGCTTTGGGGAAATGTATGCAAAAAATATTTTAAAATTTTATTTATTTATCGGTCCTTCAGCAAGTCACTTTGAAATGCCATGCTGGTTTTTCTTTCCTTGTGAATGAAATTACTTTTGCTGCAGGTTTAATTACTGCAGCTACCTGTGAAGCTTAGGTCCAATTAGTTAAAAGTCATGTTTTTAATCTGAATAAACTGTTTCTAGTCTCGTTCCAACGTTACTTTGTGTGCTGAACGCTTCTGTACAACAAGTTAATATTTCAGGATCTGCTTATTTCAGTGCATGTGGATTTAACGGGCGTGTTTTGTCACCAAGAACCCTGAACCTGGCAATAAAACCATTTAAATCACTGTAGGCAGAGCTGTCAATACACCCACAGTACACGTTGCCCAACACTTTCCATTAGAAGACCTGTATCCACTTGTTTATAAGTTAGCCAAACTTATAGCCATTGCAACTGGAACTTTCCATGACATTGCCTGCCTGGGGGAAATTTTTTAAAGGAAGCTTCTTCTGAGGTGTTTCAGACATTTGGAGAAGGCGATGAGGAGAACATCCGAGGGGAAGCTTTGCTCCCCTGGAGCAGGCACTCGATCGGAGGGATGTGGGGGGAATATCCATGGGAAAACCTGCCTGATTTGGGGCAAAAATTGAGTTTTGCTTTTGTTGGTCCAGTTAATGTTCCGCCCTGTCTGCTTGAGCCACCTGAAGGCTGAGGCAGGCACGCTGCGAGAGCGGATGGGGAGGAGGCAAGAGCATCTTTTGGGATGCGGTTTATGGATGGTGATGGTGGTTTATTGCTGGTTCTTGTTGGACTGCTCCGCTCCAGCCTAACAACGGTCCATGGGGAGAGCACGTTTCTGCTGCTTTTATAATCATAGAATCCCAGAATATCTCAAGTCGGAAGAGACCATAAGGATCCTTGAGTCCAACTCCCAAAGTATAAGTACCGGCTATAAGTACCTGGCAAGTCACTGCCAGCCTTCCCCATGCAAGTGTGAAGCTTGAAGGTGGATATCTCCATCCCTTCACCATTTCTACTGCTTTTTTGCTCCCACCCAGTTTGCTGGGTCTGTTTCGGTGATGGGTTCCCACAGTGCTTACTGGTCCCCAGGCTTTTTGTCAAAAAATTAATCCAGACCAGGATGCTGGCAAAACTAGCAGGAGCATTAAAAATATCTAGTTGTCACTTATATTTTCCATCCTATCAGGCAGTTTAGAATCATGTTTCTGTATTATTTAAGTTTCCTAACCAAGATGTTGGCTGTCATCGGTATGATGCTGCTTATTCAAACCGTTCATACTGCTCCTTGAGATACCTATCGCCAAAAAAATGAGAGTTTAGAAAGGTTTTCCTGTTGTTTTGGTCTTAGACTTTTCCAGATGTCTAGCTCAGCTTTCTGGCATTTCTTGGGCGTTCAGGGAGGAGGGATCGTTTGGAGTGAGGAGCTGGAGGGTGGCCCGAGGTGGTGGTTCAGGGCAGCAGCAAGAGGTGGTACAGCAGACCTTGCTTCTGGCATCTCAACCCTGCCACGCGCCCCTTCAACACCCTTAATAGTGCTCTCGGAGGTAGAGTCTGGGTGCGTTGAATTGCGCGTCTGAAGGAGCTCGTGATTTAAAAAGAACACAACTCTTTCCCAAAAAGTCAGTTATTGGTCCTCCTCGGTGCTGGTGCACAGATTGATGCCCGGCAAATGATGCTGAGCTCGCTGCCCGATGTACGTACGCAGTGGAATTACTGACATTAGGATACGGTCGTTGAACCTCCCTTATTTTGTAAAATCTGTGGTTTATATTCTTAACATAAAAATCAATGCTCCCGTGAAATTAATAGGGACTATTTAGCTCTCAGCTATTTTGGGGCTGGGTCCAGTTTCTTCTCTTCGAATTTGTAATTTTAAAAGGTTTTGGGTTTTTTTGTCTGCTTTGAGTCTGTACGAGCTGCAAAGCTTTAAAAGGCCTGGGAGTAGCGTGTGCTTTGGGATCGGTTTTGCACCAAATCGTACCACTTGCTCAGCATATTAATACCAAATTTGTTTGGCCGTCTCAGCAAGCTTTTGCCTCCGTGAAATGCCGTGTTTGCGTGCCCGGCTGTTTCTTGTAACGTGAATAAAATAACAGTGGAGTCACTTCGGTTGCTTTGCCTGCCGAGTCCACCGGCGCTGCTGCAAACACTCCGTTTGGGTGGTTAAACCTCACCTGTGTTATTCTGCCCTCGTCCGAAAATGCCCATTTTCGGCTTCTGTCCTTTCCTACTCTCCCGGTGACTTTCTCTCGCCTTCTCACTTCCCTCCTTTCTTTCCCTCTCTATAGGCACCGATATTCTTTACATCGGCCCCGTCAAAGGTGAGCTCCACCTCAGTAGGACTTTTGCGCTCTGCCTCTGGTCTCTTTGGCTGCGCCCTTAGTTTATTTTCCTGCTCCTCTAAAACTTTTGACTTCCAAAATCTTTAAGCAACAGGTAATACCGGTAAGTCGGGGACCGTTCATGTCCCACGTGCCGCAAAAACGCAGGGGGCAGGAGTTTCCCGGCGCCTTTTCCCATGGATTTGGGCTGGAATGAGTTTTCCATCAGTTTTGCCCTAGGAGAAGAGCAGAGAGAGGGGCAGCTTTTCATGGGAAAACAAGCAGCGCAGTGTTTTCCCATTGCGGAAAAAAAAAAAAATGGTAAAAAAAGGGAAGGTTTTTCATCCGCTGGCTTCGGGTTTGTGTCTGAGTTGGCTTGGTTGGGAGCAGGCAGGGCTTGGCCGTGAGCTAACTCCCAGCTTTTATTCCTCTTAACTGGTAGGAAACATATATTCGAGCCCAGGACTGTATAGCAAAACGATGACACCGACCTACGACGCTCACGACGGCAGTCCCCTGTCACCCACTTCAGCCTGGTTCGGTGACAGCGCCTTGTCGGAGGGGAACCCGGGCATCCTGGCCGTGAGCCAGCCCGTCACCTCCCCGGAGTCCTTAGCAAAAATGTACAAGCCACAGGCACTGCTCGATAAAGCCAAAATCAACCAAGGGTGAGTTAAGGATTTGTTTTTCAGCTTTTTTCTTCTTTTTTTTTTTTTTTTGTTTCAACACGCAGTTTTAAATTGCATTCTTGAAAGCATCATCGTGACTTCGCCAGAGCTTTTTGTGTGTGTTATCCCGTGTTGACAATTTACAGATGGCTGGATTCGTCCCGATCTCTTATGGAGCAGGAGGTGAAAGAAAACGAAGCTTTGCTGCTCCGGTTCAAGTACTACAGCTTTTTTGACCTGAATCCAAAGGTACAGAGCTATTTATTTTACTTGCATCTTGTAGGCAAAGGCTTTGAGCAAAGGATGCCTGTATCTCTAACGTGCATTTATGCTGGTAAATCCTCCGCCGCTTTGAAAATCGGTCATGCAGGCATCAAACCTGGCTTCGCGTGCTCCCACATACCCGTGTGCTAATGCCTACGTGTTGCTAGAGGTGCTCTAAGGGTTGCTTAGAGCCACTCCGCTTCAGTGGCAGAGGCTTCTCAGTTTTGGATTGAAGCATTGCGTTGAAATGAAAGATGAAGCGGTTCGTTTTGAACTGGACTCGTACGTTTTACAACCCGTCCATGTTTTTGCGCTGTGCCGTAGTACGACGCGATCAGGATCAACCAGCTGTACGAGCAGTCCAAGTGGGCAATTCTGCTGGAGGAGATCGAGTGCACGGAGGAAGAAATGATGATGTTTGCGGCACTGCAGGTGGGAGACAGCCCAATACGCTTGTGTTTGTCGTTAAACTTGATTTTGTAGCTTTCATAGAATCATAGAATCACTAAGGTTGGAAAAGACCTCTAAGATCAAGTCCAACCGTCAACCCACCCCCCCCATGCCCACTAAACCATGTCCCCAAGCGCCTCATCTACACGTCTTTTACATCCCTCCAGGGATGGGGACTCCACCACTGCCCTGGGCAGCCTGTGCCAAGGCCTGACCACTCTTTCAGGAAAGAATTTTTTCCTAATGTCCAAATGAATATTGATTAATACAATAAATGAAGTCTGCTGTAACTGGTGTTTTAAGCCTCACCTTGTCTTCGGTGGGAGCTTGGACTTCTTGTGCTGGTAGAAGTCAGATCGTTTCCCGTCTCCTAATCCTCTCTTGAGCTTATTAGATAATTTAAATATTTGCTGCTGCTTACTTCTCGGAAAAGGAACTTGGCCTTCTTTTACCAAACATGTTTATGTCGATCTTAACTTTTAGTTTTGCCCTCTTTAAAAAACTCCAGTAAGTACACTAGGTTACTGAACTGTGTGTTTCTGGCACGCTGCCCCCCCGAACAGCTGGTGATAATCTGTGGGTTTCACAGAACTATTTATTTATCACTTGGCGTGATTTGGCATAAATACTACACCTGCTATTGACTTCTGTAAGACGGATGGCAGGCCATTTACTGTATGTGGTCTGGCGCACCTCATCGCTGCGGGATGCAGAAGGAACATCGCCGACAAGGGCAGGGCTGTCTGCTCCTAGAGCCCCTCCTAGGGAAAAAAGTGAAAACAGAAATATAAAGACTCAGTTTACCTCTCCGAGCAGTCCAGGGTGGGTTGGGCACGGTCCTTCGTGTGAGATTTAGGGATGGTTTGGTTTTCTGGGGTGAAAACAGATGCAATGCATCCTCCCAGACTGGGAGGAGCGGCTGATATGCCAGAGTGTCGTGCTGCCGTCCAGAAGGACCTCGGCAGCCTGGAGAAATCATAGAATCATAGAATGATAGAATCACTAAGGTTGGAAAAGACCTCTAAGGTCATCGAGTCCAACCATCAACCCAACACCCCCATGCCCACTAAACCATGTCCCTAAGTGCCTCATCTACACGTCTTTTAAATCCCTCCAGGGATGGGGACTCCACCACTGCCCTGGGCAGCCTGTGCCAAGGCTTGACAACCCTTTTGGTGAAGACATTTTTCCTAATACCCATCTAAACCTCCCCTGGCACAACTTGAGGCCGTTTCCTCTCGTCCTATCGCTTGTTACTTGGGAGAAGAGACCAACCCCCCCTCGCTCCAACCTCCTTTCAGGTAGTTGTGGAGAGCTGTGAGGGTGACTGAGCAATGACACAGGTTGCCCAGGGAGGTTGTGGAGTCTCCATGCTTGGAGATACTCAAAAGCCACCTGGACATGGTTCTGGGCAACGGCTGTAGGTGGCCCTGCTTGAGCAGGGGGTAGGACCAGATGACCTTTAGAGGTCCCCTCCAACCTCAACCAGTCTGTGATGCTGTGAAAAGAGAAGCTCTGCTCTGCGGGGTCCGGAGCGGTCCATCATGGTTCGTACCACCAACTCCTTGGACTGAAAACAGCCAAGCCAAGGAAGAAATTTTTTACAATGAGGGTGGAGAGACACTGGCACAGGTTGCCCAGAGAGGTGGTAGATACCCCATCCCTGGGAACATTCAGATCAGATTTGACGGGGCTCTGAGCAACCTGATCTAGTTGAAGATGTCCCTGCCCATGGCAGGGGGGTTGGACTAGATGACCTTCAAAGGTCCCTTCCAACCCAAACCATTTTGTGATTCTATGATTCTGTGATAAACTGGTCATTCCTGACTCAACTGCACTCAGGTCTCAGCGCTCGCCGGGCTCTGCTCCCGTGGAGGGTACAGGTCCGGTTTTCCACTCCGCTTCCGCAGCGCGGTGGCTGTGTCATGACGAGCCCGCGGCATCCTGCAGATCACAGGAGCATCCCGGTGAAATGCTGTGCCTTGCCTTTCAGTACCACATCAATAAGCTGTCCATCATGTCCTCGGAAAACCACCTGAACAACAGCGACAAGGAGGTGGATGAGGTGGATGCTGCGCTCTCGGATCTGGAAATTACTTTGGAGGGTGGCAAAACGTCGACGATCCTGGTAAGGGTTGCAGGCACGCGGTGGCAGGGTGGCTTGCACGTTCCCTCCTCACCTCACACAAAGCAGGAATAATCATCCCGAGTTGGGAATTTTTCCAGGCATCCAACCTTTTTTATTTCCTTCCTCTCCCTTTTTTTCTATTCCTGCTCTTACAGCATGAGGAAGTTGCCCACAGCCCAGTGGAGCAATGCAGAACACAGACCCCAATAATATTTTCTTAAAAATAATATTTTTTAAAATACCAAGGGGTAGTTCTGGTGGGAAGGGACCCCGGGCAGTGTCTGACATGGGGCCAGCGCTGAACTGTGCTCTGAGCTCAACACGGCATAAAAACCTCTTTGAGCACATGCACGTATTGAACCAAAGGCTTCATTTAAGCTGCAAGACCGCCTTCTATTTTTGGGGTGTTTGCAGTTAATTTAGCAGGGAGAGCTCAGCCCGTCCCCCGTGCCCAGCTCTGCGTTGCTGCAGAAGTCAAGTGCAATATTGCATTTTCCCTACTGGGACCGTAAGACCAAATGGTGTTGGAGAAGTCCTGGAGGAGCCGGGATCTTACTGAACGCCCTCCCTGCACCGAGCCACCTTCCTGATGAAATAATGGAAAACAAAATTAAAATTAATTTAGTTTCTGTTCTCGCCACTAACTTGCCAAAATACTGAATTCTTCTTGCTGAGGTTTCTCTTCCACCGTTTCTAATTCATGGCAAAGTTTTATAGTACCTAAAACAGCTGTTGTGATTTTCAGAAATAACTTGTGCTTATGAAACCTTATTTTTATTAGACTGGATTTCAGCCTGGAGTGGGCTATGACTGTATTTCACAGGGTTTCTTTTTTTTTTTCTGATATGCTGGTTTTACACTGGTTTTCCACCCTTAAAAATGTAAAGCCCAAAAACTAAACTGCAGAAAAAGGAGTAGGTCCGGTCAGACTTGGCACAGCACAACTTTTCCAGGCATTTTGCACATTTATACCGTCTCTGAGTTTCATTTTAAGTTCTTTCAAACCCTAAAATCCCTGAAATTTTCCAGTCTTACACTTCATACGATTTTTTTAAGTGTTTACGAAGGGTCGTTTTGAAGTTAACATCCATACTTAGCCTGCTTTACTAGCATTAATGACGGCAGAGGTTTACAATATTAACCAGTCGCTACAGGGAGAGCAGCGCTGCTTCGGTGCCACAGAAATAATGACAAGTTTTTATCGCTGAGAGATCTTTCACAATTTCTTTGCAAAACCACTTTTTCTTTGTAAAACCAGTACTGAAGCACAGTACTAAGGAACAGTCCCTGCCAGATGGGAGTGAAGACGACAATGATTCATCAAAAAAACTCCATCCCTTTCCGTAGGGATTGCTAGCAGTAGCCATTTCCAGATGCATTCGAGTAATTGAATATGGATAATGGGCAATTACTGGATTGTTTGTTTAGATTCTGCATTTTTTTCCCCGTGGTATCTATAAACAGCATTGCTCACTGCAGACGGAGAGGAAACTGTCTTGCTACTGGAAGCGGTTGGAGCAGTCTTTGCTTTTTCTGTCCTTCGAAAAACCCTTTAGTTCGAGCTTGTAGGAATTGCAAGTGCCACCCTGTATATTTTGCTCATGCAAAATGTGAAGGTAAACTCAATATTTAAAAAGCTGGGGGGAAAAAAACCCTTCTAGACCATTAGAAAGTCCTCTATGGAGGTGCAGAGCAGCATCTTTTCCTTTTGTTGGGAGCATAAGGGAAAACTAAGGGAAGAGAAAAATCCCTGTGTGAACACGAGCCGGTGTGACCGCCGGTGACCTCGCGGGTGGGAATTGGCTCCAGCGGCAGCAGGAATTCCTCAAAGAAAAATAAAACCTCGTCCTCTGGTTTCCAAACAGCACTTCTGTGCGATAGATTTTTCTCCGCTTGCTTCTCCCGTGAAGCGGATGAGGCTTTCTCAGGAGCATTTTCATGACCCCTGAGCCCTGACGTCGGCCGATGAAGCTGCCACCAGCTCCCTGGCCTGCGCAGCATCCCTTCCCGCCCGGACCCACCGCCCCGGCTCCGCTCGGGCGGGCGGGTGAATGGGATCATCTTCTCTTTTCAGGGTGACATCACTTCCATCCCGGAGCTCGCCGACTACATTAAAGTCTTCAAGTAAGTGCTGATGGGAAGAGGTGCTTGTGAAACTGGTAATGTCTATGAATAATTAATGGTCCTATTGCCTAATATCCTTTTTTTTTTTTTTAAATCTCCTGGCCTTAAGATCTTGCTGCACACCACTTGTGTGAAAAGCCACCCGGCAATTGCTGTGTAATACCACAGCTCAGAGCATCTGCACTCTCTTGCTATTGAAACATTTTACTTCTTTATCCCGTAGCACCGTCACTAAGTATTTCACACTACTCAAAATATTCAATACTGAAGTTGATGAGTTCTTAAGTAGAAAACCCAGAGTGTTTTCCCACTCTCACCGCCCCGGCAGGTAGCAGGTATGCATCCCTCCGGGAGAGCTTGTTGCATCCCATAGCCAGCAGCGCGTGCTGCATTATTTCTGTAACACAATTAATGCCCATGAAGAAATCAAGCCATCCTAAAATTAGGAGTGAAATCTAGAAACCTTGCTCAGTTACTTCTCCTGGTTTGCAAGAGGCTGGATGAATTATAAACAGCCGGGATCCTGATCTGTCTGCCCTCGGCTTGCCAAAAGGAGCAGGTTAAGCTGACTCTGCTCCTCTTCCAGCTCACTCAGGATTTAGGGTTTTTGATTTCTTATTATTTTGCTTTGACTTGGATGGTGGTATGTGGAAACCGGGAACAGCAGCATCTGGACTTTGAGTAACATTTTGGCAGCCGCGACTGTCTTTTTTGCAATTTACTGCCTGCTGCGGCGAGGGTTACGGTGAAAGTTCTGGAAACTGGAAATAATGATGAGATTTCACAGCAGAGCTATAGGATATAGAAGAAGAGCAGTAGGCAGCAAAATAGCTCTGGAACAAGCCTTTATTTTGTTAATTGGTTGGTTCTGGAGCCAGAACCTACCACTTCTGTTCTGAAAAACTCTTTCTCCCTCTCGGAAGGCAAATGATTCAGGTCTCCGCGTCTGTCTGGACTTGCGGTCTGTCTTCACTGGGGCAAACTTTCAGGGCTGCAGCCTGTGCCCTGCATCTGAGTGGGTGTTTTCTCCCCCCTTGAACAAACGAACAAACAAAAACCTTGCTCTTTCCTTTGATGTGCTTATTTGCCAGTAAAATTAGGCACAACTCGGGGATCTAATTGCTTGCAAATTGGAGTGCCAGTTGGTGGGGCAGGAGATGGAGCAGCAAGAAGCTGCCGATTCCTCACCCGGTGCAAGCCCGAACCCTGAGGTTGGGATCTGAGGCTGTCCTGCCACGGAGGGGAAGCACAGAATTGCCATTTATTCCTAAAAATGAGGGCCAGGCAGTGTTTTACTGCTAGAAACCCAACATAAATGACATGATGTTAGGAGCTGGCCCAGCTTTGGACATGCCTCTTGTCAGACTTCACGGGGGAGGATCTGCAATGTCCTTAGTATGCCTTATGTCCTATATATGTGTCCCTATACGTGCCTGGTGTTGCTGCAGAGCCTGGGGATGTTTCTCTCCCCCCTGCTAGCCGCGTTACTGCCCGTGCCAGCCAAAATGCCCTGCCTGCAATTTAAAGGAGCCCCCAAAAAAGCTCAAAGTGAAGATGTATTAAAGCATCTTTAGCGAAGGATGCGAAGCACAGGATGGCAAAACCTGCACGTGTAGGGTGGCTTGGCTGGAGGTTGGTGACTTCTCCTGGAGTGGGAGGCAGCTTTCGAAGGAAACTGCGGTTGTAAAGTTTGCACGGGGCAGGGCTGTGTGTGCCAGGGCTTTAGGAGGAGGAAAACGAGCAAAGGCAGGAGGAGGCAGCAGATGCCCCATCTCAATGTCCGTCGGAGGTGTGGGAGCAGCACGGTTCAGGCAGACGCCGTGTTTCGCCCCCACCTCCCTAATTTCCCCGAGCAGCCCCCAGCACGCTTTTGCTTGGAAATGGGAGTGCAGAGCCTGGAGGACAAGCAATATTTGATCCCTACAGATGAGGGTTGAGCAGCTGTTTTGGGGATGGAGATGCGAGAAATACATTGCAGTGATAAACTGCAGATACAGCCTTTGAATAAGGTTTAGAAATTAAGGGGGTTTAAGAAAATCAGAAACTTGTACCCCTACAAAGGTCCTGGGCTCGTGGTGGGATGAGCAGGCTCAGGGTACCACCATGCCCGGCGGTCACTTTGCTTTGCTGCGGGCCTGCAGGGCCACCAGTTCTTCTGCAGAGTTAAGCAAAATCCATGTTTTCCATAGAAAAGAACTGAACCTTTTCTGATGTGGAGCATTTAAAAAGAAAACAACAAGCCTACTCATGCACGTGCTTGACTGACAAGTCTTTTAGAAGTACCGCTTCCTTTTGGAGCTCGAGCAAAGGGGTTCCAGTTTAATGGGGCAGGTGAAGAGGAATATTTTGCAGCAGTTCATGGACATGTCTATTTTTGTAATGCAGTTCTTCAGCTCTCCCCACCTTGCTGCAAATTAGTGGGACCTCCGTGGGATTGAAGAGTCCAAATTTGCAATTGTAGCTCAATTTCTTGACCCAACGTTGTCGTGAAGAGATGGTGGGTGGTGGCTGAGCTCCCAGGGGTGGGCATACCCCAGGCTGCTGACAGCAGGTTTTCAAGGGTGAAATGAGTCTCTCGGTGCAGCAGCTTGGTTTAGGAGCTTCAACCAAACTTTATCACCTGGCAAACTGCAGATTTGCAGAGTAACATCCCTCAACCTGTCTGGCAGGCCCAAGAAGCTGACGTTGAAAGGCTACAAGCCGTATTGGTGCACCTTCAAAGATACCTCCATCTCCTGCTATAAAAGCAAAGAGGAATCCAACGGGACTCCTGCCCACCAGATGAACCTGAGAGGTAAGAGAAGCGCAAGCGCCGTTGCATTTTCTTCCAGTAATAGGCTGCTCCTCTTGCACCCTGTTTTCCCACTGCTTTATCTTCTTGGCATGCCATCCTAGGGTTGGGTAAATATGTTTAAAGGACGGAGGGTGACTGGGTTGGATAGCATGGCATGTACTTAGACTTCTAGAAAGTGAGTATGGGTGACCCCAAGGAGCCGCCAGCTCCCTAATACCGTGGGGAGGCAACTTGCCGTTCTCTGTTTTGTCGTGGCTATCCAAAAGAATTGAACTAACTCCCACAGCGGAGAGTAAGTTTGAGCCCATGCTGCGCTGGAGAGAACAGACCATTCTCTTCCTCCGCTGCCTTTAATTCTTTTTTCCTCCTCTCCCTGGTGCTGGTTGTGAACAGCCTCGCTCGAGCGCTCCCTGCGAGCCTTGCACATGAGTTTTAAAATTCCTACGGCTGCTTGGTGTTTCTTACGTCACGTTAAACATTCCTGCTCCGACAGTCACCAAATGAGCAGAAAGCTCTTTTTTTTTAACCCATGGAGGCAGGAGCAGATGTGATGCCAAGCGACCTGGGGCTGCAGTCAGAGCGAAGCCCAGCCCGCAGGACTTTTTTGGGAGCTTTTGACATATTTGCTGTGACGGCACTTTTAAAAAATCTCGGAGGCGGCGTTGAAGCGGCGCCCAGGCTAACTTGGCTGGTTCAGTTCATCACTCCCCGGTGTTTATACAACCGCTTGTAGTTCTCTCCAGACACGGAAAGCGGGATGCTCACACCTCGCCACTGACTATAGCAGCGATGCGCCCTGCCAAAATAATATATAGGGGTTTCAGGATGAGAGTCAGCACCCATCCAGCCACCTTTTCCTACCCTTTCATGAAAATTTCAGGGTCCTGGAATATTTGCCAGCCGTCAGGTCCATTCGCAAGGCCAGGCAGGACCTATGAGATGAATCCTGCAGGCACGCTTTAGCTTTGGCGGCATTGCTTTTGGATCAGGTCTTGCTTTTCGCCCTCTTTCTTCCTCCTTTTTTTCTGTCACTTGGAAAAAGAGACATCTGACACGGGTTTTGTCCCTGCTATGTAGAGCGTTTATTCCATCAAAGACATGGTGTAAGACCTTTGCAGCACTGCGATGCTGTTGGACACCCTTTAGTTGGAGCGCTTTGCTTTTTCTTTTCCTTGTTTTGTTTTCTTCTTTCCCCTTTTTCAAGCGTAGTTCTTCACACCCCCGTTAAACAGTGGCTCCCTCGTTGCAGGATGTGAAGTTACCCCTGACGTGAACATCTCTGGTCAGAAGTTTAACATCAAACTTCTGATTCCGGTGGCGGAGGGAATGAACGAAATCTGGCTTCGCTGCGATAATGTAAGTTTATTGCTTGGCCCGGCCCTCTCTTTGCCCTTTGCTCACCATCAGCTCACGCTGGGATGTGCCGTGTAGCTGGTGTTAATTAAAAAAAATGCAAAATGCACTCAGATGTGTCTGATCTCAACGTTCAGCGTTGCTTGTGAGCACGCGTGTGAATTCAGAGTAGAAAATCAGCTCTTCCTTGGCTCCATCCCATGGTTGTAGTCTACACGTTGGCTGGATTTCTGCCCATCTCTGTATGCGCTTGAGTCTCCTGGGGCTGGAAGGAAAATAAAGGCTCCCCGGAGATTTATTTTGGGGGGTGGGCGGGTGGCAGCCCCACGGCTCTGACGGGCGCGGGTCTCTGTTTGGGGACAGGAGACGCAGTACGCCAGCTGGATGGCCGCCTGCCGCCTGGCCTCCAAGGGCAAGACGATGGCCGACAGCTCCTACGGCATGGAAGTACAGAACATCCTCTCCTTCCTGAAAATGCAGCATTTGAACCCAGACCCGCAGCTGATCCCGGAACAAATCACCACCGACATTAACCCCGAGTGTCTGGTTTCTCCCCGTTACCTGAAAAAGTACAAGAACAAGCAGGTACGTGCTGGCCCGCTCTCCCGCCGTACCTGAAAAAGTACAAGAACAAGCAGGTACGTGCTGGCCCGCTCTCCCGCCGTGGCGTTGGTGTTGGTGTGGACTGGGCTGACCATGCACCCGTTTAGCCAGCGTTTAGTGCTACGTGTTTTGGGTGTCACTTAATTGGATGCACGCGGTTACTAAAATGAAATGCCGACTGAAATGTGTGGTTTCGATCCAGCACCTGGGGATGGCACTCACGACCTTAAGTATGCCGTATATTACGTGACGATGCATGTACACAGCCTGAGCAGCAGGGAACCATTTATTTTAAATACATTTTAAATTGATTTACATTTATTTTAAAAATATGGGGAATAGTTTAAAACAGGGGAATGGTTTTTGCTCCTGCTGATACCGAGCAATGGTGCAGCAAAGCATGGGTCAGCCGCCCCCAACTCTCCCCGTGCAGACGTAGCAGCAATGAGATGAAATTGGTCCCCAGTGCTGGGATTAAAACCCCTTCCCTTGCACAGAGTCCGTGCAGAAATCCTCAGGATCAGTGGAGCTGTAGTTGCTTGCAGTGCTTTATCCAGACTTGGCTGTAATGCGGTTTGCATATTTCTCTCTTTACTTTTCCACTACTTCCAAATGCCAGTCCTTGAAACATTGCTTCATTTTGAGTTGCTGTGACTTGTGCTTGAACTCCGCGCTGCATTCGGTCCATGCATGACAGGGCTGAACTGTTCTGCGCTGGAAATAAACGCATGACTTTCTGAAAGACGTTATATGGCAGGATGGCAGCAAAAATAAGTAAGGCATTGCTCCGTGGCCTTTCGGTGACTTAATCGTTCAGCTGTAGTTTTGCAGCCTGTGAGCGTCGGGCTGGCTGTGGCTAGATAGGATTTCTCCAAACCCAGAAGAAGGCTGCAAGGCAGAGAAGCAGGAAAAATATAACTTTTTATTGGCACAGCACGATGATTTCCTGGCAGTGGAGTTATATTTTATATAGCCCTTATTATTCTTCTGAATAAGCCTTTATATCCACTTGGATGGAGGAGAGGCTGCATAAATATACCATTTTAACATATATAATACCTTCTAGGCTTGAACTCAGTAAAATGGAGGCACCTGGAAAAATATTAGCTCGCAGAACTTGCTTACCGTGCAGGTATCTTCATTATAAAAATAACCTCCATCGAACCGTGGGGACGGGCATGAGACCTCGCCCTGCTCCGAGCCGGGCTGGCGGCCACGATGCAAACACCAGGTCCCCTATAGACATAGGCTAAACAGCAGATTTAGGCTTTTCCTTTATGGCCAGAAGCAGAGCTTGCAGCAGCGGAGGATGTTTGCCAGCGGCACACATGCCGGCACGGCTGGGAGGGACGGAGGCTGCGGGAATGCAAGGAATTCGGCCGCGAGGGTCCCTCCGCGCCCCGGCACAGGGTGAGGAGGAGGAGGAGGAGGAGGTCGCGCAGCCCGCAAACAGTGTCGAAATGGGACCTGGGCCTTGCTGGAGGATTTACAAAGGCGCTTGGTCCCACACCGGCCCCAGACCCGCTCGGGTGACGTTTGTCTCCACGTGCCCTTGCAGCAGCGTAGGGGCGGCAGCTTGGGTTTGGGGAGCGCCAAATCCTAAATGAAAAAAAAAAAAACCCCAAACCCCAAAATAAACCTATTCACAGCTCTCAGGTGCCTTGCTGGGGTTTGGTGTCGGAGCAGATGCATCCCCAGGAAGCCCCCGGGGTTGTCCACCCTCCCTCCGCAGCCCTGCGTGCTGCGGCTGATGTTCTCCTCCAGCCGCTCGTTACCCCAGCAGCATCCCCATCGTTCCTCTGCGTATCTCAAATAAAAGGAGCTATTGAGCTAACGGCCCACAGCGGGTTTTCGAGCTTCCCCTCCGAGTAAGTGGGTTTGAGTTTGCGCAGAGGCCTGGAGAGGAGCGTGAGGACACGAATTCTCCTCTGAGCCGGCAGCTTCACCCTCCCCTTCATCCACCAGCGCGACCAAAACCATCTCTACACGATGCCGGTCAGCCGGGACCGCACCGGTGCTCGGGCAGGGCCGGCACGAGGGGCGAATCTCTGCTCGCTTGTCCCCTCTCCGTCCTTACGTTCACTTTGGCTGCTTCTCTGCCTAAGAAATTGTGCATGTGGTTTTTTTTTTGCTTGAACTTTGGTTTGCAGTTAATTTACACTTTTTCTTTGCTTTGTTGCCATATTTCTGATTGCTTTTTTTTCTTTCTGCCTCCTTTTCTTTTTTTTTTCGCCTTGCCATCTACAGCCAGGCTATGTAAGAGACTTGGTAAGTGACAGCGACAATAAAATTAAGATAAATTTAAGATAAAACTTTAAATAGTCTAGAACCCCTTTGGTGTGGAGAACAGCAATGAGAAAACTAACAAAACCCACATCCCCCTGGAGAAACTTGGGCCCTGTTTGGTTTTTATAATGGTCCCCAGTGATTTATGCTGCGAAACTAGAAACCCTACACCAGAAATTTGCCCCGCCGTTTGCTCACATCCTGCGTCTTAAACTAAATGAGCCTGAGCGGCTCTTTGCCTCCAGACAGCTCAGATCTATATTTGCTTCTATATGTCTGGAGATACGAAGCAAAAGCAGCTCCACGTTTATCAGCCGTGGTCGCAGGCTTTGAGCAGTCGTAGCTGAAATAAGACCTCAGGGTAGAAATTATCGATTATGTGTGTTGTTCGTAACCGCGCTGGCTCCAAAATGCCTCCCGAGTCGTTACCCGTTCGCGTGACAGTCGCGATGCCGCTAACGAGCCCCCTCGCCTAAAGCCGGTGTGTCTCGCCGCCCGCAGATCACGGCACGCATCCTGGAAGCCCACCAGAACGTTGCTCAGATGAGTCTCATCGAGGCGAAGATGCGGTTTATTCAAGCCTGGCAGTCGCTGCCGGAGTTCGGCATCACGCATTTCATTGCAAGGTTGGTGGGTCTGCTGGGCAGGACAGGAGGAATTTCATGAATAAATACATGGAGTACGTTAAATATGCAGCCCATCCTTAGCTGTGGAAGTTGCACTGGGACTGAAATTAAAAGCGTTAATTGCATCAACTTATAAAACCGACTTTATAAGTTAACTCAGCTGCTGAATTTAACACGCGTAGCCGTGTTATCGCGGGCGTGCATTTATTAATCCCTCGCCGTGTCGCAGGTTCCAGGGGGGGAAGAAGGAGGAGCTGATCGGCATCGCCTACAACCGGCTGATACGGATGGATGCCAGCACGGGCGACGCCGTCAAAACCTGGCGGTTCAGCAACATGAAGCAGTGGAACGTGAACTGGGAGATTAAAATGGTGAGCCCGTGTTTTACACCTTTGCCACTTCCCCCGCTCCTGTTACATGAGACGGACGCTGCTCTCGGGTTTTTTTAAGTTGACTTTGTAATTCGGCTTTTAAAAAGTCAGGTTTTCACATCACTAAAGCGTGTCCCGTCCGGCTGCGTTAATGTAATATAGTTTCTCCTCCTCCCTTTTCCACTCTCCTTGGAGATCCAGCAGAGCTTGTCCTAACTGCTGGTAGAGTTGAGTATGACCCTTAAAAAGAAGAAAAATAAAAGAATCTTTCTTTAACGCAGCCAGTTACACACTTAATGCGTAACGATTTTCTCTGGTCTCTGAACACCCACTCAAAGGCAGCTAAATAAAATCAAAGTTCAGAATTGGTGCTCAGGCTTGATCCTAACATAAATGCACTGGGTCTTATCCATACTAAAATTCATTTTATTTGAAGTACAGCTCAGATTTTCATGCAAGTAATGAAAAGCAACAGCAGACCCTTCACTAGGCTCCAAGATGGGCTTTTACCCAACCGTTACGTTTGGATACACAAACTTTTTGTGGTCCTTTTCAGCACAACACCTGATGAAAATTGCCAGGGATACGAGGGCTGTTCTCCTGCGGTTTGCGGCTCGTTAAGAGTTGCTGGAGAAATTATTCAGCTTCCCCTCTGCCTCAGAGTCTTTGTTTTGACCCAGTTGCAAGCCCCGATATCCCAATTATTCAGCTCGGATACTCTGCTGGGAACCCCCCTCCCTCCTGCAGAGCTGTCAGTGATGGGGGGACAAAAAAATAACGGGCATCAATAAATGGACAGTCTATTCAGTCTCCAAAACGAGCTCCCCCAGCCCCCAAGAAGCATTTCTACAGCCAAACTTCAACTCACAAAACCAGAATACACTCACAGGGAAAACTGGGAAGAAATTCCAGCCCTCGACAAGTCTGTGCCCGGTCTCTGTTTCACTTGAAGCAAAGAGGATGTCGCCACGTGCTGACTGCCGAGAGGTGTAAACATGATGGGTAATTATCTCTGAGTCATGGGAGAATAAAGGGTATAATGATAATTAAAGTAAATAAATAAAATAATAAATAAAACATAAAATCATTTTTACAAGCAATAAAAGGTATTTCTCTAAACATTTTAACAATAATCATTGCATCATAGAATCGTAGAATATCTCAAGTTGGAAGGGACCCATAAGGATCATCGAGTCCAAATCATCATTTACGTCGCTGTTTTTTGCTTAGGCGACGGAAGAGGCATCTGGTTTAACAGAAAAGAAAAATAAGGCGGAAGGGAAGAGCGTAACTCCTTTGGGAAGGCGCCGGTGAGGCTAACCCCTGTGGCTTTGCTCTCTAGGTGACGGTGGAGTTCGCAGATGACGTTCGGGTGTCCTTCATTTGCACGGAGGTGGATTGCAAAGTGGTTCACGAGTTCATCGGCGGCTACATCTTCTTGTCGACGCGAGCGAAAGATCAGAATGAGAGTTTAGATGAAGAGATGTTCTACAAACTGACCAGTGGTTGGGTGTGAGTCCCATGTACTGTACACCGAGAGGAAACCCCATGGCCATATTAATATTTAACTTTAAAAAGCTGTTCTTTGAAATATGCTGCTTAATAAAGTAAGCTTGAAATGTATCTTTTTTTTTTTTTTATCATGAAAATTTTTGCATTACCAGACCAGTTAATCTGTGTGCACTAATGAGCACTTCTGTTAATTTGCTATAACAAGACCGTATCTGGGCCAGGGGATGGTGCCGCTGGCCTTTAGATACAGAATCTGATGGGCAGATCAGGATAAAATTTGACTGACTTAAAACAGCCAATTTTCTAAGAGAACTCTAAGCCATCTTCTTGTAAAGCCATCCAGGGCTTAACCTATATGAAGTCTATTTATCATGTTTAATGCATGAGTGTTTTCTTTCTTTTTTTTTTTTTTTGTGTTTTTTATTCTGTACATTTGACCTGTTTTGAAGTCGTCCTACCCATAAGCAGAATTGCCATCTCTCCTTTCACACTACATGCACCGGGACTGCTACAGGTGCCTGACATGACTTTGAAGAGAGTTGTGTGTGGCCTCGAAGATGATCTTCTGTTAGTCTGTTATAGCTTGGTTTTATTTGTTAACTTGCCTTTTGATAATCATTTATATTGTCTTTTTTTTTTTTTAATTTTATTTTATTTTTACACCATATTGTATTATGACACTTTTAGTATTCACCAGCATAGTCACTGTTCTGCCTATGATATGCAAACTTTTTCATTACAATATGAAGTAAAGGTCTATGAAGTATAGGTTTTGTGTAACTAATGTAAAAAACACAAATTTTATAAAATTGTACAGTTTTTTTAACTAGTCTCACAAGCCAGCTAGAATATTGCATAGATCTGGTGTATCAGCATTAACTATAGTATGCCTGTGAGGAGTAAGGGGAGTAACCAAGAAACAAAAAAAAACCAAAAAACCTAATTTCAGTCCAGTAAATTTTTATCTAAGTTAAATAGGATTTCAGAGCTGCGCCACAACACCCTCGATAACTGATACCTGGGGCCAGGATCTCCCCGTTCGTTAAGCCAGCGCAGCATTAACGCTAACGGGGAGCCATCTCCTGCCCCACCTAATGCCGAGGAATAACCAGTGTTGCGTTCCTGTAGTCTGTGGTTTCAAGACTATGTACAAATGCATTTTATTTTAAATAAAAGTCAAATCTTTTATTTAATATTTAGCTGCCGCTCCTGCTTTTTGTGGTTCAACTGTGCTACGGCAGAGCCATAAGTAGCTCCTATATGATACAGCCACCCCCTGCCACCGTGCCAGCCTGGCGCTCCATCCCGTTGCCTTATCCCAAGCTTGCCAAAACGAAATACCACCAAAAACCAAAGCAAAATACAGGGATGGGGTGGGAGAGTCCCCATCCCTGGCCAGGCAGGCAGTGGGGAAGCAGCTCCGGGGATGCGGGGAAGGATGCTGCCCGGGATACACGCAGTCAGTATCCTGCCGTCACCTCATTCAAAGGCTGCTGATGGAGCGCTGGGGTGTAAAACAGCCTCGGCACACGGGGCTCAATTCCCTTGGTGAGAAGAAAAATGGATCTATTTGCAAGTTGGGCTTAAAAACGTCGTGTTTCAGCCTTTCAATGGGTGAAATTAAATTGGGTTTGTCTCCAGGGAGGTCCCTCGACTCGCTGCCTGTGGAGCAGAGACTGGGCAAGCGGCAGGGATGCTGCGGCTCATGGGAATGGGGATGCTGCCGGGCAGAGGCTCCTGCGAGGGATTCACCCACCCACTCGGCACCATCCCGCTGCCCACCAGGAGAGCTCCCTGCCCAAAAACACCCCAAGAGAGGGGCTGGGAATGCTGCTTGGCCACGTCTGGTCCGGCTCCCAGCTTCAGGTTATCCCATCCCGACATGGCACAGCCGCAGCGGGGCCGGAGGGAGGTGAGGAGGGACGGGAAAGGGGTGCCAGCGGTGGGCGAGGACATCATGCATTTCCCTATCGCTGCTGCGTTTCTGCAACGATCCTCTATTTTTTGCGCCAGCTGCTCTTGGACAGGTTGCATCCATAAAAGCAGAAGGTGCCGGGCGATTCCTCCCGCTCCTTGGTCCCACTGCAAAGGGGACGGCGGCCGGGGCGGAGGCGTGCTCGGGATGTGCCGGGGATGCTCCCAGCCCTGCCCCAGGCCTGCGGGCTTGTTCTTTTGGGTGCTGGCAGCTCCCAGCTGCCCGGCAAGTCCGGGCGGTCCCGGCAGGCACACGAACGGAGGAGGGGTGTGCACGGTCCTGGCAGGCAGCGCTGGGATTTTGGCTGGATGCGGGAACGGATGAGGCACGGCAATAAAAACGTGCCTGGCCTGGAATAGCACCAAAGCTGGGTGTGTGATGGGGACGGCTCACCGAAAAATATTTACCTCCTATTTCACAGCCTGAGGTTATGCGGGATGGGGAGGTGTAACGTGGAAAGGAAAGGTGGAGGGAGAAGACGCATCCTCCTGTCCGTCCGTCCCCAACCGCCTCCACTTGCTACGCTGAATCGGGGCTTGATTTTGCAGCGGGAGGAGGCGATCGGGCAGGAAACGCTGAGCAGAAAAGCAGAGGAGGTCGGGGAAGGGGCATGGGAAGGCAGAGGCTGCTTTCAACCACAGCCCTTTCCCGCACGGCCCCCCGAGGACGGGAGCCGGGAGAAGCTGGGTGGGAAGCGGGGAGCGGCGCGGGTTTGCAGCAGGCTGGGAAGCAGCGAGGAGGGGGTCGCAGGGGGTTCCGAGGTGATCCGAAGGAGGCTGCCGGGTTTTCTAAGATGTCTTTCCTTTCTCCTTGGATGAAAAGATGCAACTGAAAATGAGTGGAGGGGGCAGGGGGGATAAAAAATATCTGTGGTTTACCTAAAGTCTGGAGAAACACCAGATAAAATAGAGCACAAAGCTAATGGCAAGCGCCGGGCTGGCGCGGGTGGGAACTGCCGCACGCCGAGGACGGACACGGGGGTGAGGAGGGAGCAGGAGGAGCACGTTGCAAGATGGCTTGGGGAGGGAGGCGGTGGGAGCTGGACCCGCGGGAGGGGATGGGTGACCCACGGCAGGGACAGGCAGCGGCGAGAGCAAGGCGGCGTGAGGACGAGGAGGACCAGAGCCGGTTGCTCTGCTGCTCGTAGGCATCCGACATCGCTAGCGGGGTGATGCTGAGTCAAAGGGAAACCGCGACATGGAGGGTGCAGAGGGTTTCCAGTGATGTGCTGGGGAGATGTATCGGAGGCCGGGTGGGTTTCGGGAGTGTTTGGGCATTAAAGCCAACAACGGAGGATGAGGAGGGTCTTGGCAAGCCAAAGCAATGCAAATCCCCGTTCCCGCAGCACCAGCGCTGAAGGGAGATGCGGAGGTTTATTCTGCTGATGCAGTGAAATCTGGCTGTGGTTGACCCTTTTGGGTAAACAAAAAAGTAAACCAAATTAAAAACAAAAACAAAACCAAAAAGAAACCAGTCCGTGGGTGTCCGCAGCCCTCTGGAGTGACTCAGCCTCGGGGAGGAAGAGCAGTAACCGTCTGGCATCCATGAACTGGTGGCTGCCCTGGGGAAAAAAAAAAAATATCTCCAACTATTTTGATAAGCACATGATGGGGAGGGAAGTTCGGAGCCAACAGGGCTGCTTAAACCCAAGTTTAACCAAAAGAAGCGGCAGAGGTGCCTGAAGACGGGATGACTCCAGCCCTACAAGAGCAGGCAGGGCCGGGGGGATGGATGCTCCTCCTTTGCTGACCCTCCTCTAGGACCTTGAGGGGGGGAAAAGGAAAAAATAAATCACTTCACCGAAAGGTACTGATGCAAACCGGCTGCCAAGGTGAAAAACCGCTTCACTTAATGCACGCAGGGGATTTGCACGCCTGCCTGAGCAAGGCATGGGCTGGGATGTCGGGTAGGATTCATGCAGCTTTTTAAGCCCCAGGTAATTTAATACCGTGCAGATGGGCAAGTCACAAAGCAGTTTTAAAGCAGGACTGGCAGAGTTTTGTACAGGGGAAAGATTCACAGACCCATGGAGATTTTAAAAACAAAGCAAAAAAGAAATTATCTCCAAAATATTGCAGCGAGGGGGGGTGAGAGCTGCACGCCCTGCCTACGGAGGCACATCCCGCTGCCATGAATCGACGGAAGGAGGACATGTGGGGAAGCCGTTGGTTTTTGGGGAGCAATAATGACCCCAAACAGGGTCGTTGCCTGTGATCAGGACACGCGGGAGCACGGGGCCAGTTTCCAAGGGTGCAGGGGGAAAGCTGTCTCCCATGGGACGGCCACCCCGGGCAGCGGAACTTTCCTGCAGCAAGCAGGGGCTGAAGAAAGCTCATCAAATTAATCAGTAGTAAAACCAAGCCGGATGAGTCATTTCAGCGTCTCAGCCCTGCAGGAAGCACGTTGGGGACTTTCCAGCCTTTGGGCCGGGAAGGGGCTCCCGGAACATCGGGGGCCGGGAGCCCAGCGGGGCTGGGATCAGCAGCATCTTTCACCCTGACCTGCCCCGGGTGCCGGGTGAGCCGGGGGAGAGGGGCCCTGGGCAACCCCGAGGGCACTCAGGGCCACCGGGGATTAGCCACCGTTGACCGGGGACGCAGGAAACCCAGACCAGGCGTCGCCACCGCCAGCCAGGATCCAGCCCAGAGACGAAACCACACGCGGATATGAATTGCCGGCTTCGGTCCGGCTGCCGAGAAACCCTCGCTTCCCGGGTGTATTACCAGGGGTGTATTAACCCTCGTCTCCAATGCAGGAAAGGATGGTGAAGAGCCAAAGTCCTCGGCGGCGGCACCAACTCAACAGCAGAAGCGGCTTCATCAGTCTAATTAAATTCAGACTGATCGGTGACCACGCTCGCACGGCTCAAAACCTTTCTGGAAATCAGCGGGGTTTTTATTTGTTTGCTTAAAGTATCATAAAAGCACCGTATGCTTTTATTTGTGGCACCGAGGCACTAAAGAGATAAAAGATCTATAAATATCTGCTGGATGTTATAGATTTTTAAAAAAAACAAAATAGTGCCTCCCTGCTTGCATCTTTTCCCGTAAGCACCAGTGCAATGCGGTCCGCGCAGCTCAGCCTCGCGCCTGCTCCTGTTTCATAGAATCATTAGAATCATAGAATCATTAAGGTTGGAAAAGACCTCTAAGGTCATCGAGTCCAAGCGTCCATTGGCATCGCAGCCTTCCCTTTGAAATCCCCTGCATGCCTCCAGCTGTTCGACATATTTCAGGCTTGAGTCTTCCCCCCGCCAAAAAACCTGCTCCTTTGGTTTCTCTTAAGCTCCCCTGTCTGGTTTTCATAACTGCAGAATGCAAACGGGGACTTTTCCCAGGGTGTTATCGAGGCCGTGGGTCTGCGATGCCCCGGGGATGCAAACCCAGACCTTCCCCATGTGGGGAGCCGAAAACTCGCCTGGGGGAACGGTCTCGATGGGCTGGGGAGGGAGAGGATGGGTAACATCAGTTTAAGAAGAATTAAAAAACTCAACGTGCCAAATTCACCCTGAAAAAGCTGGCGGGGAGCTTACATCGGTTTGATCAGCATTTTATCTGATCCGTGTAAGAGGCTGCAGCGTTTGCACTTTGGGGGGGGAGTTCTTTTTTTAGCTTGACACAGGAGCATCAAAATATTTTCCTAGAACCCAAATGACTCGGAAAGGCCAACCCCATATTTTAAAGTGACTCAAATATGCAAGAACCTGTCAGATACTAAAATCATTCAGAAAGTTTTCCCTTTGATCCATAGTTAAGACAAAGACCTGGAACCGGAGCTCCCCTGAGCTGTCGGCTCCCGACAAAGCCGCAGATCCCCGGCTGGTGGGAAGCCTCCGGCTGGAGGACTCCCACTCCCCCTCTGAGAAAACAGCAGTTTGAGCAAATAAAGCATTTGCTCTGGGTTGGTGGGTTTTTTTTTTTTTTTTTTGGCTTTTGGTCAGCAGCTGGTCAGCCCCTAACAAGCAAACTGGGCTTTGATTTCCTGCCTGGGAAAGGGGGTGTAAAAGAAACGGGAGAGGATCCGGGTTAGAAATTTGACTCGCACCAGTGATCCCGGCTGGGAATTGCTCCTCTTCGTCCCTTGCCTGGGGAACATAGAATCATAGAATCATTAAGGTTGGAAAAGACCTCTAAGGTCATCGAGTCCAACCGTCAACCCAACCCCCCCATGCCCACTAAACCATGTCCCCAAGCGCCTCATCTACACGTCTTTTAAATCCCTCCAGGGATGGGGACTCCACCACTGCCCTGGGCAGCCTGTGCCAAGGCCTGACCACTCTTGCAGGAAAGAATTTTTTCCTCACGTCCAACCTAAACCTCCCCTGGCACAACTTGAGGCCGTTTCCTCTCGTCCTATCGCTGTTACTTGGGAGAAGAGACCGACCCCCCCTCGCTCCAACCTCCCTTCAGGCAGTTGCAGAGCGCGATGAGGTCTCCCCTCAGCCTCCTCTTCTCCAGGCTGAACACCCCCAGTTCCCTCAGCCGCTCCTCATCAGACTTGTGCTCCAGGCCCTTCCCCAGCTCCGTTGCCCTTCTCTGGACACGCTCCAGCCCCTCAATGTCCTTCTTGTCGTGAGGGGCCCAAAACTGAACCCAGGATTCGAGGTGCGGCCTCACCAGTGCCCAGTACAGGGGCACGATCCCCTCCCTACTCCTGCTGGCCACACATGTCCCAGACGGAGGCATCGGATCGACTTGGGGGCAAGTATAAGGGGCCATGGGGGAATCATGGTGGTGCCTGGAGAAAGTGAAGCCCCACGGCCCCAGCCTGGCTGGGGAGATGCCCCCGCACCGCCCTCCACACCGGGCTCGCACCGCCCAGGGCTTGCAGGATGGGACAACAGCAGCTCTTTTATTCCTCTTGTGCAATTCCTTAATCCCAGGACAGAGCACCGCTGCTGATCTCAGGTGTTAGCTTTGCCCCGCTGGCACACCGGTGGGAGAGGAGGTGCTGGTCCCTGGCAGAATAAGCCCATCACACCTTTCACTGCCGCGATTCCAGCTGGCTCTGCCGCCGGCTCGCCCAGGGCAGAAAGCAGCGGGGAGCCCCCAGCCAGCTCCCAAACATCTCCATCAGCCCCCAGCCATCTCCCCACAGGGCTCCTCTCCCCGCATGCTCCTCTTAGGGCTTTTGCACTCACGATATCGAGCATCCCGAACGCAATCCGCAGTGCTTTATCCCAGCCAGGCAAGGCTGGAGCTACCGGCAAGCCCCAGCCATGCTCCCCACATCCAGCCCGGGAGCAGGAGAGGGGCTCATCGCCCCAACTGTCCTACCTGTGTCATGCAACGCATTCAGGGGACTTTCTGGCTGTGTTTAGAGGTGGCGAAGTCTTTCCCTTGCCCCTTCCCACAGGAATTGTGTGGATTGTCCCTCCCAGGTGGAAGGGACGGCCAGACCTCACCTGGGATACTTGGGAAAAATCAGGTTTCTGGTTTCCCTAACGGCTCTCAGCAGATCTAGGCAGGAGGGCAAAGAAAAAGCTGCTGTTCACTATCAGTGACCTTGAGGAAAGAGTTTTGGGTGTTTTGCTCTTGCCCTGACAAGGCGAGGGTGTGGAGGGCTCTCGGGAATGGTAAACCTGGAAAGAAGCAGCCCAGAAAGTCTTGGAAAGGCTCTAGGTGTGACGCTGGGAGCTTGGGACACACACAGGCTCAAGCAAAGCAGGATGAGGGAGGACACTGCAACAGGGCTGAGACCAAACCCAACCCAAACAGGAGATGTCCCTACCTAGATGTCCCAGCCCGGCGATCAGACCATAGAATCATAGAACCATAGNGCCCGTCCCCTCTGCCTGGCTCCCCCCACAATGACAAACACCCCAAGATGCCGCCTCAGAGCAAACACAGGGTAAAAATGCCCTCGGCCAGCCCCGACCCCAAGGTGTCCCCATCTCTGCCCGTCCTGCCAGAGGGACAGAGCCGCCCCGAGGCCACCTCCAGCCCCCGACCGTGCTGTGCCCCGTCCTGGGCGGCCATCTGGAGGGACCGCATCTGATTCACATCGTCTCGCAGCTGAAAATCATGTGTCAGGCGCTTCAAAGGACACGGCCTTATAGCCGAGGGGCTCCCCTTGAACTCGATGGCAAGCCGCCCCGCCGCAGGGTCCGGGTGACGGCCAGGGGCGGCTGTTTTATCTCCTGAATGTTTTTCCCCTTCCCATAAACAGAAGGAGCGGATGGGAACATGTCTGAGACCGACGGGGAAATGACAGGGGGAGGGAGTAGGGTGTTAAATCTTCAAAAGCACTCAAGTGCCAGATCCTGGAAGAGATGCGGAGAGCAGGGAACGGCGCTGGTGGGGGAACAAGCTGAGCACCAGGGAGAGCACTAGGCGAGCAGTTCCAGCATTTTTCTTTTATGCAGAGTTGCCAAAAAAAGAAAAAGATTTTTCAATGACCTAAAAGATGAGCGGACCGACCTTCCCAGCCCTGCAGCAGCAGCACGTGGCGGGCACGAAGGGCCGCGCTGCCCCGAGGGGGGACCTGCCCCGGGGCACAGCGTGGTGCACGGCGCAGAGTCCGGCCCCAGCTGCTCCCCAGCACCCGCAGCCAAACCCCGCGCTACCTCAGCTGTCCACACGGCCTGGGAATAAGCACATCTGGAACCGACGCCTCCCAAATTGTCCTTCAAGCCCTCTGCGGCCAAGCCAATCCCAGCCCCTCAACGACGCTGTTAATTAATCCAGAGTACAAAAATAGCCCTGCAGGATTTCCTGCCTCCCCTTCCTCCCCTCCAACGGCACCACAAGGTAAGAGGAAGGAGGAGAAGCTCGTAAAGCAGAATTAAGGGAAGATGCTCCACAGAGCCCATGGTACATCCCTGCCTTACCGCTCTCATTTCATTCGGAGCGACCCCCCCCATCCTTCCCCTGCCCACGCACACCCAGAGCACAGCTCAGCCTTCCCATCCCACGCGTGCAAGACGCGGGCGTAAGCCCTCCAAGACACACTGGGCTTTGTTAAATTCACATCATTAAATTCCCGGGAAGGGCCCAGGCGATGGGGTGCAGGCAGGGTGGCAGGGACCTCTCCGCCCGCCCGGCTGCTATGCGGGAGCGGGTCCAGACACAGAGCGAGACGAAATCTGATGTGTAATAACTCCACCTAGAGGGAAATGGGACGGATGGCCGAAACGGGCCACGGGCAACCGTGGCACGGCCGAGCACGTTCCCAGTCGCCTGCCGGCTGGGACCGAGGAGGGATCGTTGCCTGGACACGGAGATGGCCCTGCTGCAGGTGGTCCCGGGACACCGGAGCGGGCATGGCTCGCTGCGGCAGTGGCACGATGCTCGGTGCCATGCCTGTATCAGCCACCGACAGTGCTCAGTGAGCCTGCAGCCTGCTCAGATCCGAAAGCCCAGCTGTCCCTTTCCACCCACAGGACCAATTGCCACTCACTGGTTTCACACACGAGATACGTTGCCACCCCACGGGCGATTCTCCAAGTCCTTCCCTCTGTTGTTATTTCCTTGCTGACACCTGGAGTTTCACTCCTCCCCAGCACTTCCCAGGGCACGGACATCTCTGCAGATGGGCCACTCAAGTTCAAAACTGGTGGGGAAATCAGAGCAAACACACATCTTCTCACGGTCTCCCTCCTAGTGCTCTGATACACCCAATGCTAAAATACACCCCAAATCTGAGAGTTTCTTCTCCGCACCCACACACTCTGGCTTTCTTTCTCTTTTTTTTTTTCATTCGCAGATCCATCTGCCGTTTGGTCAGAGATAATAAGAGCTGGGAAGTGCCTCCTGTCTCATCCAGCCCTTCTGCCCGTCTCCAGCCAGGACTGACTCCACCAGACCGAGGGAAGGATGGAAGGAAGGATGTTGGCAAAATTCTTTCCTGAAAGAGTGGTCAGGCCTGGGCACAGGCCTGGTGCGATGGGATGGGGGTTCTTTTGGAGGGAAATCGGGGATTGCTCTCCCCGCTCCTGGCTGCATCTGGCTGAACCTCAGCATGAAGGGGTGGGGATGGAGGACGCAAATACACCCATGCATGGATGGATGGATGGATGGAGGGAAGGATGGAAGGAAGGATGAAGTATGGATGGATGGATGATCAGGGTGAAGCCACTCTCACAAGCTGTGGTACCTTTTCCCCGTGCTCACCAGCTGCCACCAGGTCTGGTTGGTGTCCGGCCAGCCCAGAGCCCAGGACATTAGGACAAAATTCTTTCCTGAAAGAGTGGTCAGGCCTGGGCACAGGCTGCCCAGGGCAGTGGTGGAGGCCCCATCCCTGGAGGGATTTAAAAGACGTGTAGAGGAGGCGCTTGGGGACATGGTTTAGTGGGCATGGGGGGGTTGGGTTGACGGTTGGACTCAATGACCTTCGAGGTCTTTTCCAACCTCAGTGATTCTATGATTCTGTGATTCTAAAAGCTGGAGAAGGACCGTCATCCCAGGCAGGGGAGGTGGGAGCACCACCTCGCTGCAGCCCGTGCAGAGACCTTAGCAAACTATTGAAGTTTTCACAGCCTGGCTGATCCTCTCCAGGTGTGAGCAGGTGGCCAGCAGTCACCACCGTGCAATTCTGAGAACCCCCCCGTGTTTTCTCCTCCCGCCCTTCCCAGGCCCCCACCTTTGCTGACCGGCGGCTCAGTCTCTTTCAGGCCCCGCTCGCTTCAGCCCCGTTGCCCTTCCCGCGGGAGTCCTGCCCGCACCGTGCCAGCTCTGGCCATGGGAATCAGCCACCGTTTTCTTTTCTTCTCTGTAGCCTTGGAAATGGGAGACCAAGGGAACATCAGCTTCAGCTTCCGTTTAACAACCACCTCTTATCACCGCTCACACAGTGCAGCCCAGGTGGAAGATAAAGCATTTCCACCATTATGGATAAATAGAGCCCAAGCCTGCCAAGCGGCTTCCCTGGCAATATTGTCCTCTGCCTGCTCGGCTGCCCGGATTCGGGGTGTGCTTCTTCCCAGGCCCCACGTTCAGTTCGCTGGCGCAGTGCAGGGTCCGGCCGGGCGGGCAGAGCCTCCCCTTGCTCCCAGCTCAGCTGATTGTTAACCACTTACTTCCAAACTGCTGCACGCTTTGTCCCGGCAGCCGGCTGCCGAGGGACATGCCAAGGCTTTTCTGCTGGGGCCGCTGCCGAGCCTTCAGCCGGGGCAGCCATGAGCAGAGCTGCCGTGCCGGGACTCACGTACAAGCAGGGTGTGAGAGCTCCCTCCCGTATGGCTCCTTCCAAAGCCCTTCCCGCTGCTCGTCTCGCCGGGGCGAAGATTTTGACTTCAGGTTTCAGATGACCCGAGGGTGCAGGCTGGACACTCACCCCTGCCCAAACCCTGGCTGCCCCATGGCTGCAGAGAGGCCAGTTTTGTTCCTTAAATGTATCCCCCAGCATCCATGGAAGGGGAGGACAAGAGATCAGGGCTGTGTTTCCTTTGAGGAAGCTTCGATCCTGAATTTAATCGAGCTCGTAGAAATACAACCTTTGGGAAATACAGGAAGGTCCTTCTTAACTGGCCCACTGATGGGACATCGGGTGAGACAACGTGTTTGCAGAGACAGTCGCTAGATAAATGCCATCTTGGTGCCACCAGCTTGTATTTGGTGGAAGGAAAAAAGGTAAAAGCTGTTATTTACTCACTAACCCATCCAGAGAAAATGGCTTATCGAATCCACAGTGCACTCAGTTTTTGCAGGAAGGCTGGGGAGATCTGTCATCCAGAGAGCTCTGCCTGCGGCTGATGAGAAAATGTCCTTTTCCCTGCAGGGACCATAAATCTCTGGAGGGCACTGCACGTATCCTCATACCCGCTGCACGCAGGCTCAGGACACTTTGGGATCAGAAGTACATTTAGGCTGTGTTCCCCATTTCTCAGCTCGAGGCCGGATCCGTGCTTGATCTGATCCCAGCTCCAATTTTTTGGGATGAGCTGACGCTATTTTACTTCTCATAAAATAGCCACATCTAAAGGAGGACGATGGCAATAAATAGGTTTCTTGCTGGAGCTGCTTTTGCACGTTTTTTAAGCCGACTTGGACTCTGAACCAGGATATTTGAGTATTAAAGAAGCGCGATGCTGTTAGCCTCAGGTGGGGATTTTCTCCATTTAAAAAAAAAGGGTTCCTGGGCCATGGGCAGGAGAGACAAGAAAACCTGAAGACACGAACACGCGCTTCTTCCAGCCTCCGCAGACAGCGGGCTGGGGCTGCCTCGGCAAGGGGCGGCCTCTTCTTCCCTCTGAAAGCGACGGCTGGGGCAGGGGGCTGCGACACACCTGCGGTTCCTAACACTTCCCCTGCAGTTAAATCATATTTGGCTTCTTGGCTAAAGATGGGATAATTATTTCCAGCGAGGTAGACACGTTCCAGATGCACTTCTCCTTTTCAGAACTGCACTAACGCTATCATAAACCCCAAAGAAATACCCTTTCCCAGGTCCCAGGTGGCCATCTGGATGGCGGCAGAGCTTTGCCGAAGCCTGCCAGGTTTCCCCTCTGACTTTATTAAGTTCGAGCAGGTATTTAGTTTCTTGCTATCCATCTGTGGGCAACATTTGGGGAGACACAGCAGCACCTTTCCTCTGGCAGACAGATGGGGATTAAGTGAGCACTGGGTCCTCTGCCAAATCCAGGTGCCCGGAGCTGGTTTATGCAGCTCTTCTTATGCAGCAGACATTTGCTCAGGATTTATCGGTGGCTGGATATAGCCCGATCTAGGAGAGGTTAAAAAGAATCAAACCTTAGTGATTCTATGAAAGAGACTGGTCCCTAGGTATACCGAGCTCCAAGCATCTTGTTTCCAAAACAGAATGTAAACAATTTTATTGTGGCAAGGATTTATTCGTTCTTACTGCCCTGTGTCATACGGCCAAAGGAAAGGAGAGCGCTTGTTCTCTCCTCATAAAGCAGGGTGTGTTTCAGACTCAGACATCTACATCAAACAAGTGCGTGGCTCCTTTCCCATCTTTCTGACTGTCCCGCGGTCACGAATTTGCAATTTCCCTGCCTTGTGACCTCCTCGTTCCAGCGCTGGCAAATACGGAGCAGCCAGAGGATATCACTTTGCTGTTTTGTTTTTTTTTTTCCCTCTGCAACAAAATATGCCGCAGTGGAACCAGCAGAGAAGAGATGAACGCATCCGTGACACAAGTGGAAATGTGTTATTTCAACTTTCCTCTTGCTCTCCAGCAACCAAATCCTGGCCTCGGAGGTACCGGGGAGATTTATCTGTTGGCTGCTGTGAATCCTCGCTGGCCCTAATCACTCGACTTTTAAAAAGCCACCGGGTGGGACTTGGAGATGTCCCAGGGAGATGTGAGAGCTCACCAGCGGCCACGTGCCTTTCACCAAACTTTTGTTAAGAAGCGAAGCCTGTTTCATGTGTGGACTCTCAGGAGCCTTCGCAAAGTGGCTGAGCCCTGATCCAGTTTCCCCTTGCTGGGTACACTAACCCAGTCCTTCCCCGCTGGCCACCTCTTCTTTAAAGAGCACCACCACCTCCTTCCAATGTGGTTAAAATTAGAGAAAAAGCTTAAAACCTACTGCACAGGGACAGAGGGGACTGAAAACCAGCTGGCCCCATTCTGCCCTGCCTGTGCGGTTGGCTCAGGTTTTGCTGGAGGGTTTTGGATGGGTTCTGGGAGCGTGTAAAGAGCAAATCTTTGTGAGAGGGTAATCCCCTCGCGACAGCGGCCCTTCTCCAAAATGTCTCTGGGTTCCTGAAATGGAAGAGGGTTTCGGAGGCACGGACAGCGGCACTGTTCAGTTTAAGCCCCTCCGTCGGGGCAGGTTTCTTTGCTCTCAGCTTGCAAACCCCGTCAAAGAGGGTCTGTTCCCACCTCCGCCCACAGCCTGGCAAATTCACCTTCCCTTGGGGAAGGTTTTTCCATCCAGATCATTTCCCTGCTCTGGTTTAGACTCATGCTGCTACAAAATCCACATGCAGAAAAGTTTCTGTCCTCAAGCCAAGCTGAAGTCAGTACCCGTGGTGGTAAATAGGACAGGACTGATCTCCAGGACTAACAAAATCAGCCCTGCTGAGGCAGGGCAAGAGGTTTAACCAAACCAAAGGATTTTTTTCCTCATTCTGCAATATTACACTGCGGCACAGTGGGAGCTCTGGAGGTTAGAAGCTGAGATGCATGCACGGAGGATAGCGCCGTTCAGCTATTCAATAACACGGGCCAGATGTACGTTCTGGGTCAGGATGTCCCCACACGGCCGATCGCCTGAAACTGGGAGGAAGAATCTGGATAAGGCTTGTCCAAAATGCGCCGTATTCTCCCGAGCCTCAGTGGGGAGAACTGGGCTGACCCCATGTGGTCACGGCCTTGTTATGGCATGATTTTGTTTTTAAAAAGTCACGACTTTTCACGGTTACTTAGATAAAATGCAAAATCTACCTCATATCTATAAAATCTTCCCATCAATTAAAAGGCACTGTGGAAAGCGTTAAGCTAAATTCTGGTCTGTCATTTTTCACGCAGTGGAAACGTGTCCACACTCCCAGTTTCCCCATTTAACCAGCCAAAGCAGTGCTTCCCTGTTTCTTTTCATGTACAGAAGCGGGATACGGTGTTAATTTTTTAGCATGGATGGGATCTTCCCACTCCTCTTAATCCCTCAAAACAAAGGAAATAGAGAAGGGACAGGAGGGGAAAGCTCACACCCAGTTTGTGCCTTTCCCTCGCAATAAAAGGTTAATAGTCTCGGTGATTCACCCACGCAGCCCCCATCCCTGGCTCTGCAGGACAAGCTTGGGACGAGCATCGCCCCCAGACTTTGGGTGTGCCTGAGCCCAGGGAGGTTGGTGTGTGTCATCTGGTCACTTAAAAACTAAGTAATATGTTGATTGTTTCTACGGTAACAGTGATTCATTCTGAGGGTAAAGGAGGAAGAAACATGGAAAATGAAAATCATGTTTAGAAGCACGTTGTGTAATTATCTCATCCAGCAGGCCTCCTCTTCCATGCTACATGTGTGCCTTGACCTCAGCTATTTATAAAACAGTCTCTCAAGATAACCTCTGGTTGGTTTTTTTTTATTGAAAAGGAAGAAAACCCCTCACTCATGCCCCCTGCTAGCCTTGGAGGCTGAACAAGGCCCATCCCAGCACAGAACAGCAGGTCTTGTCCGAGGGGAGTGATGGAACCTCCAAAACCAATCCCCTAGAGATGAAAATTACCAAAGCAAGCAACATTTTCATGATGAAAGCTGTTGCCACCTGCAATTCCTCACAAGAAAAAGGAACCTTTGTACAGCCCTTTCATCTGAGCCATTCCTCCACAGGTACCGGCGAGCTCCTCCTGAGCTGTGGCCAGCTCTGGATTAAAGAGAGCAGCCCTCCAAAGCTACCAAGCAGCTTCCCGGGGGAACTCTAGAGGCCAAACCCCAGTGAAAACGCAGGGAAACATATGCACAGCAGCCAGCAATGACACCCTGCGAGCTGCCTAGTGATCTGTTGCTTCTGAAAAGCATCATACAGATGATCTTCACTGACCTCACGTGATCTGGGCCTCAGTTTTAGCTTTCCCCTAGAAGAAAGTCCTGCAGTCAGTCAAAACAAATACCAAAATCTTTATGGGAAAGGCAGCTGGCTGAAAAAACACCCTCCAAGCTGTGAAGAGAAAGCAGGCATGGATGAGAGGAAGGTGTGATCCAGCAAAGATCCCCCGCACCGCTCTGCGAGGAGCAGGACCCCCACACCCCACTGAAGGAGAAATCGCTCCCTGTGCTGAGGGACAGTGCCCGCTCCCCCGCCACCCGCCTGGCTCCTGAGGGGACGCTGGCTCAGGGAAGCGGAGGGATTTTCTTTCAGGCGCCAAAACCCTGTCAGGGAACCACAAACGCCTCAGCCTTCGCGCCCTCGGGGCGGTGGGGCCTGAGGCCCGGCCGGCCTCGTTGCCCTCACACTTCCTCCCGCCGAGCCCACCGGGGTCGCCGCCTGGGCAAAACATCCCTTGCGGCCGGAGGGTGGGGGGGACTCCGCGGGATGGACGAGGCCGGGCAGAGGCAGCCGGGCCAGGCGCAAGCACCCACCACTACGCGCCACCCGCCATCTTGCCCCGGGCCGCGATCTAAAGCGCTACGTGCAGAAGGGGCGGAACCTCTATCAGAGAGGAGGCGTGGTCACACCGCCCACCGCCCAATCCGCGCGCGGGGGCGGGGCTGTTCCCGAAGGTCGCGAGGCCGGCGCGGGGGCGGCCCGAAGTTCCGGGCGCGCGGAGCCGAGGTGGGACCGACGAGCGGCGATTGGCTGCGCGCTGGCGTGCGTGCGTGCCGGGCCCCGCCCCCCTGCCACGTCCGTGCGGCGCCTGCGGCGGAGCCGGTGCGGGCGGCAGTTGGCGCCGCGGCCTCGTGCGCGGGTGAGTGCGGGCGGGGCGGGCGCCGCCTGAGGGGGGCTGCGGGGGGCTCCCCCCGCTCCTCAGCGTCCCCCCTCAGGGGCTGTGTGAGGGGCGGGCCTGCGGGCACCCCTCCGAGGGGCTGGGTGTGAGGTGAGGGGACACCCCCCCCCACGAGGGG
>VZTQ01004747.1:0-12043 GCA_013400755.1 Pelecanoides urinatrix
TTATTATTATATATTTATTGCCCATTATTTAAATATTTCTATTTTGTTTTAATAAATATTTATACATATAATTATATATCAATATGTTAAATATATATATTATTTAAAGGCCATAGTTCAAAAAGCCAGCCAGCTGTGTTGAAAAAGAGAGAAAAGTACTTTTTATAGAAAGTGGCCTTTGCCTCTTCAAAGCTGGGATTGCCTTCTGGGACCTTTCTTTCTGGTCTTAGAAAATTTCAAGAGTTCAACTTAACTTTATTCCTTCTCTATTAAAGAGAAAAGAAAAGCAAACATTTTTTTGGAAGATACAGATTGTCTGTCTTAATGACAGTGTAAGTATGCATATCCTCAAAAATATCATTTTCTTCCAAATTGTCTGATCCTTCAGTTCAACAGGTATTACTCAAAAAAGTAAAACCCCTTTGCTTTCCGTTTCTTTGGATGGACTTTGCCTCTATCAAAACTATCATCTTTTCTGCAGTACTGCTACCTAACCACATATTCCTTCTCCAGTATTTGTGCACCCATTATTCCTCTTTAGCCATAGAACATTGCACTTTTCCTTCCTTTCCTTGAAAGTGTTCTCCCACATCAGATTCCTTTCCAGTTTTATCTGTACCATTTCATGGCACGAGTTTGTTCCTATGTATTTATCTTGTTCCTTTATAACCACAACCTTCTCTAATTTTTACTTCCGTATATACCTTTCCTGTTCTCTAGCCGCATTTGCTTAACACCCTTCCTTCCTCTGATTCTAGGCCCACTGCCAAAAATGCAATTTCTGTGAGGAACTGACAGTCACAGACAAAATCTCATCCCAGGAGATCTTACTTACCAACAGCGTTTATTCAGGTCTCCTTTCATCAAAACCACGGTTCACATTTTTGCTCCTTGCGTTCTAAGCATCATCAGCTACAGTACTGCACGCTCATCCGAACTGCTTGCAATTTCATATTCCAATTAACTAGAAGTGACTTCGTCTCTCCTTGCTTTCTCTGCATTAAAAGATCAGTAAATTCTTTAGCTGTCCTGCTAACGAAGTGCGGGTGCCCTGCTGCACATTCCTATCTCCACCAGTAACCTGGGTTATTTGCAGCCCCTGCAATAAGAGCCCATATGTTAAGCCCGTATTATTATCTCTGCTATTTCTTGCACTAGCATAGAAATTGTCTATGGCATGGTCTGCGTACCACCAGGCTAGCCTGAAATCTACAGTACGGTCCTTATTAGGTTTACCCACTGACTTGCAAAAAATACCTTTCTCTTGTGAGTAGATTCCAGCCTTATCCTTGGAAGGATGTTCTGAGAAGGAAAAACTCCCACTCCTGAAGGACACACATGTTCCTGTGAATGGACATTCGACTAGACAGACTACAAGATGACTGAGTGCTCAAGCAGTCACATTAGTGATATGATACAACAGCAAGTAAGTTTTTGGCCTTTATTTGAAGGCTTTTAACAGTTACAGTAAGAATTGTCATTGCAAACCAGGAATTTTTAAGAAATTGAACAATAAAAGTTAAAAAAACATCCACAAGTCCACCTGCAAGTAAGACATGTTGGTACAGAAAGGAGATGTGAGCTTTTGCTTCGTCCATTCTGTTCATTTTTCAAATATCTGATAAAACTAAGATACTAAGAAAGGTTGGATGCTATCAGAATTGTTCTGGCAGGTGAGCATTTAATATTTAACAGCATATACTGTACCAGTGTAACAGAGTAGCTATGTTAAGTCTATGGGTTTGAGCTGGGCTTATTGTTGTTATTTTCTTCCCAAAAAGGACATTAAAAAACAGATTATGCCAAGATATCTATAATGTAGTCATAAGCTGACTACATGACTTTGTCCCCATTCTATTTATAACTCATCTTGGTAGCAAAGAAGTGATGTAAGCAATTGGAAATCCTAGCAGCATTTGACTTACAAGACTGCAGTTTCAATTTCGTTTTATAATGCACGTCCACACATTCAACAGTCTCATAAGGCGCACCAGCAGTATTTCTGACTCATCATTCTCTCAGCGTAAAAAGACATTTACTTGCTTTGCTACCAGAGATCAAAATCAACCTAATGCAGCCCATCTGACAATGGGTGCCTCACAGCTCCACACGTGCAATCCCGTTAGAGAGACTTGAAGAACCAGGTCCCAGTGCGCAACTGGACTGCAAAGAGCAGACACCCAAGAGTACTCTTCAAATTCAGCCACATGCTATTGCCATCTTTTGCTTTGAGTTGCTGGAATAATGGAGTATTTAGAGTCGAAAAAATATGCTTCCGACCTCAAAGCAAGTAAGTAACGGTAAAGAAGATTTTATGTGCATCAAAACCCCCGTTCTATGTCTGCACTTCTGTAGTCCAACACCAGTTTTGCAATACCAGTAGGCAACGCCAGCAATGCTTATTCTTTAGAAGGCGGCATCCACAGAGCTCGTGGAGGGTGTTCTCCAGCAGGATACAGAAGCCCTGCAGGGAACACTTCCAATTTCAAGGTTAGATGCGTCACATAAGGACCTCTCTGAAGACACTGGTCTGTGCACACGTCTGTGACAGCAACATTTAAGCTCATCTATGACACACACTTTAAATGAAACAAATCAACCAAGTTTACAGTCAATCTGTTCATAGAGACTGGTGACAGACGCAGTTAACATCTTATTTGTTTATAACCAATAACCAGTGTTTTAGCAGTTTTAAAACACTTTAAACACACCTAAAGTCACATGACAGCATTCCTGTTACACAGCCCCATTCTCACACCATTAGGAGGAGGAAGCCAACAATACACTCACATTTCGTCTGCTTGGGGGGAGGGAAAACAAACCAAACCCAAAACTCAAGCAATGGTTTCCCCCAGCACACTCCAAGGAAAGGTTCAACATTACTGCTACTCAAGTTCGCAATGACTATAACTAGGACTAGGGAATGAAAGCTGATATTCCAGGTCCTGCAAACTTCATCATGAAAACTGTCACGAACTTTAGCTTGGCCTAATCGTATCTGAAAGCACGAGAGACTCCAGTAGACATGACACTCTTGAAATACAGAACTTTATTTAGAAACTGCTTAAAATAGAAAAACCCTGTCAAGAAAAATCCAAGTCAAATATGGTTTCTCAGTAAAATGGAGTTTTAGGGCAACAAGTCTAAAAGGCCACAAGAGAAATAGCACCACTGCAATTTTAAACAATGGCTAGATACTTGCATTTTTGGCATTCACTGAATTTGGGTTTTTCTCTGAATTTCACAAAGATTCATGCACTACACAACAATTACCATAAAATGCTCTCCTACACACATTTTAGGACAAGCTACCACCAGAAACAAATGAATACAAGCACAACAGGACTGATCAATCTCAGTAGTGAAGGGGGATCAGAAGTCTTGCAGGATCTTGCCAAACACAACAGTAATGAGGGGCATGATAGCAAAAAAGGACAGTTAAGGAAAGTACTTTAAATATTAATATTTAAGTTAGTCTCAGTACTGTATTTTCTGCAATAACATTAGCTCTGTTAGCCAGCATCTTTTAGTTTTTACCCCAGAAGACTACTGAACTGGCAAGTATTATTAATAGATATGCCCTGGGGGGGGAACAAAAAAAAAAAAAAGAAAAAAGACAGAAAAGTCATCATCCTCATGTGCTCAATTCATTTTCATTCTAAGATAGTTGCACAGTGCAAGTCCTGTTACAACTATTGGATTTGATCAGCATTCGTTGGGATGGGAAAGAGAAAAGAACAAGTGAGAGACCAAAAAGTATACCAACAAAAATAAAAAGAAACAGGACAAATAGAAACAAGAGCCAGGAAGGAAAATTACTTCTGAAGAACATTTTAGGCAGTAAGACTGAATGTCCTTTGCTTTTTTTGTTTTTCTTACAGAAAACACAGTACATTTTGGCAAAGTCATTAGCCACAATGCCACAGAAAAAGGCTTTAGCACTCTTCAAGGTAATTTATGTGTCTCAGCTGTTCATACTCCCTCTAATCTTGTGACAGGCAACGTTAAGGCCTATTTCATCGAGAACTAATCACTTAATAAGCAGCTTTACGTAGGAATGGAGTTTTGTTTTAATAGCCCCTTTTGAGTACTTGCTGACAAAGTGAGACTGCCATGCAAGGCCTCTCAGACAGCAGTGAACGGAGTTAAACAAGCATCCACCCCAATATGAAGCACATAAAATCTCCTGTCACATTACTTCAATTTGGCATATGGAAGCATATTTTAAATACTCTTAAGGCATTTTATTATAATTTCTGTGCTGCAATTTCACATTAACTCAATCTTTCTGTGAGTCAGAGTCTTTAATTTCTCTACTACACACCACCCTAGATACAAAAAGAGTCTTCCCACAAACCAGTGTTTTACCAGCAAACCATTCTGCAACAAGTTCCAAATATTCAGCCTCTTGCTCCCTAAATATACCACTTAGATGTGAATACTGCTCTGCTACAAAGTGAGAAAGAGCTCCTAACTCAAACCCACTGTAAAAAGTGAAACTTCCGCAAAGTGCACTTTAAGAAGAGGTACTTTTTTTTGCTTATGAAAAGAAACCAGTGAGTCCTCTAAGAATAAAGTGGAGTATTTTACAGTTAAGCACATGATCTGGGGCAAAGAATTCTGATGTTGCTGCTCTGCTGGTACAGTATGTGGTCTGTTAATACTCTTCTTGTTCCTCTTGCGGTGCTCCTTCGTCAGGTATCACAAAGCCTTCCTGAAGGGGAATAAAACAAGTGCTTTAATGAAAATCTGATGTCAAACCAGCTCCTGCTGCTCTGTATGCTCTTTTTTTCCCCTTTTACTTGGGATAGATACCCTTAAGTCACCATTTACAGTGTCAAGATGTATTACCAGAAGAGTTATTTTCCTCATCTTTGATCTATTTGTTACATATTCTTCATGAAAGGCTAACCTTGTTTGTTGCCTGACTATAATTATCTGTTCCTTTATTACAGGAAAAAGCTAGGCCATAAACCTAAGAAAAAAAAAAAAACAACACAACAAACCAAAAAAACAACCAAGTAGAAATAGAGGGAGCCCTGGAAAGCAAACCAGCTGCCAATTACAAGGGGAGGGAGGAACTATGCAACACAATTTATACCAGATTACTTACATCTGTGGCATAAAGAATTTCCACAATCCTCTGCAACACTGGATCGTTCTCCCCTTCATTCTCCTGGCAGATCAATTCAATGTTCCTCAATTTGCCAAAGTAGAAGTCTCTCTCCTTCTCCAGATCTTCAACAGTAAGTTTCAATACATTGATCTGCCAAGGGGCATCAGTAATAATTTATTCACCAAAGACAGAATTCAGGAGTATCTATTCAAAAGGGTGCCCGAAGTTCTCAGAAGGGTGTTAATATGCAAAGCACTTCAGAAGTAACCGAGATGGGAGGAGAAGGGGGACTGCGAGAGGAGGAAAAGGTCTATTTCTCAAATTGTAATATTATTGCCACAACAAACACCCAGTCCAACACATGCGATACCACTTAGAAATTCTAAAGGCTTATTACGTTAAATAGGTAAAGCACTAACGGCCTGCAGTTTTCCCTGCTAACACATTCTTTCAAGACAACTCTCACGCTGATGGCAGTTTTAGTTGTATCACATTGAGTATTTCAGTGAAGTAGCAGCTGCTCATAGCTCAGTTGGAATGCTGTGATAGCTGCCACACAGCTGTGGAAATACTTAAAAACAATGCTATGTGTGATATGGCACACACTAGGTTTAAATGTCTGGGTACTCATGTACTGCAGAAGGAGTTTTGCTCCTATCAGGAGAGCAAGATCATTATAATGAAGGCTTCCGATTAAGTGATTTTAAATGAGCTTACTATATTCAGATCATTTTCTTCCATCTGCCTGATCCAATCATTTCACGCTATTAAAAACAAAAAGTCTGCACATAGATCTATAAAGCACAGGTCAGTACACAGGCCATTTTGGTCAACACACCTGCTCAATCAATCCTGCTGATTCATCATCTCCTGCAGCCTTTTTGACCATTCCAGTACCAGCTTTTGGAGTTGCTGCGGTCCTCTGTGTAACAATGGGCCTCTGTGGGGCTGCAAGATTAATTCAGCGTTAGTTCCTCCCAGAACATCTTTCTTCCTCCTATAAAGGTACTATCCCCCTTCCAAACATGCTTAGGCACGTAAGAGTTTGGAGACATGTTCCTTCCTTCTTCTTGACTCTATGTGACATGTCCTTTTTTTTTTTTTGGCACGTGTTGGCACCAATCCTTGCCATTTTCTCTTTTAGAGAAGATTGTTCTTTCTGTAGCTTCCAGATACCTGGGTACTACAGGATGACTCAGTGTTTGAAGTCTAGCATCTCTGAAAAAAGATGCAAAATACTGTAATTTCATACACTGATTTTAAATAGCAACCCAGTCTTATTTTCCCCAGAGTTTTTAATGATCTAGATAATCTTTTAACTATTTTCTCTACCTGCACTGCTAGAACTGAGAGATTTCTTGGGTTTGTTCACAACTGGAGCAACAAGGTTTGGTGCTACTGTCTCTTGGCCTTGTCGAGCAGCAACAGGATCATACTCCTTCCCATCATAGTTTGCATCAAAAAATTTTTTGAACCACTGAACAAATTCAAAGTTGTCCTGAAATTTTCCTTTCACTAGTTTGTCCACAGGAATTATCTGGAGGGGGAAAAAAAAAGTCAAACTCAGATTAAGGGTGAAGAACCTCTCTCTCTCTTTTATATAAAGTTTTAAAATTAGCGCACTCAGAGATATGCAAATGCAATTCTTTGTCCAGTCTAGAGAAAATCCTCCTTGAACACAACTGTACGTCAAATAGTAAGATTTTTGCTAATAATTGGAATTAAAAACAAATCATGCTTTCACTGGGAGGGTCCAAATAAATTTAAATAATTCTGCAGCAAGGCTTCTGCTACACCAAGTTTCAACACAAAACTTCTTTCTGTAAATTTGACGCTGGCTCATCCAGTGCTAGGTTTCATGAATCTGAGCTGCTAACACACAGAACTGCTACAAGATCTCAACATCACCTCTTCAGTAGATTACAGTTACGGTTTCTCTGGAATGAGGAGTACAACTGAAGATTATTAAAAAGATGCAGCAGATTGTGAAGTCTTGCCTGTAGGCCACGAGCTGAGAGCCCATGGCCTGGCAGGGGCCAGGAGCCATTACCATTACGTGACCATTGGCAGCACGGCTGGCTGCCCACTTCTGGACACACTGCACGAGCTGCTCCCCCAGGCAGAAAACCGGCTCCGTGTGTGTGGAAGCCGCTGGCCAACCCAGAAGGAGATGCCTTCTTCAAGACAGGGAAAAGCATTAACACAGAAATGCTCTGCATCCTATCAAACCTGCTGTCAGTAACCGTTATCTAGATAAGTCATCTTCCCATAAGCATAACTATCATTCGATCTGAAAAAGTTTTTTCGCAGATCTCATTTTCACTAGCTTAAAATTACATATGCTTGTACAGAGGAATTTGAAATCCTTAGGACAACCACACCAGCAGGTTAGGGGAACATACCTGGTACAAAAATGGTTCAAACAGGAAGCTCAAGTAAACCTTATCTCATAGAAATTTCAATATTAGTCTGTGCTACTAAGTTGCACAGAATTAAAATGGAAAAATTCATCTCATCATTACGAACTGGAAACCTAACCTTAGCTGGAGTAAAGCACATACTGTCTTAAATCAAGTGAGGAACCCAAGGCAAACCAAAACCAAAAGTTTTGAGATTTATAAACCAAAAGAAAACTCTGTTCCCAGATTTTTTCAGCTCTAAATTTGAAAGTACATTCCATCTACTTTGCTATTAAGAGCACAGAGAATCATTTACAACCCAGCTTACTTTGTCAACACCCATTCGTTTAAAACCTGCTTGTAGAACCTTGAAGTTTTGAATGTACTCATGTTCCAATTTTGCTTGAAACTTCACTTTCTTGAGTGCTACAGACCCTGGGAAGAGCATATCCATGAACTGACAGTAAGCAGCACCTGCCAAAAGAAAAAGAATACAAATCCCAGGATGAATCAAGTCAGCTCGCTAGCCTACGCAAGTTACTTTTCAGCCAGATCAGCAAACTGACCTGACTCATTCCTCAGCTACACAATCCCTTAAAGGCAACGAAAGCAAGAAAACAGGAACCTTCAGTCTCCTGTTTTGGTGCAGCACGGCCATAAATAAGCTTAAGCGAGCTGCAGAACCAAACTTTTGGTCTCATGACTTGAACTCTTATGAACAAGAGCAATACTGCCTCCATAATTCCAAGAGAGAAAAAAAAGTCCAATGAGTAATTTGACTTTCCTTTCTTCACAGATATAAGTGCAAATCTGAGATGTTACATATGTCCAACAGGCACATAAGCTACTCTTATCAACACAAACAGAACTCACTAGAAAAATAATTATTCTAAAAGTTATGTTTAATCATTATTAAAATAGTGATACATTCACTTACTACAAACAGAACCTATACACAACTCAAGGTGCCCTCAAAGGTAAGAGGCCAAATTAAGCTGGGTTATATTTAAATCAAGCCTTAATCAAAGAACTGAAAGGAGACAGTGTTTCTTTCTATTAATTTTAAATCCTTCATGTCCTTCAATTCAGCTCTTGCTGTACTAAGAGCAAAAGAGGGATTCTGTTCAGCCACAGAGTAGACAACCACCTCTAAAAAAATTAGCTTTTGTAGAACATACACATCCATTTAAAAAAAGATACTATTTTTAAACTATATCCTCACTCTGCAGTGATGACATGCAACTGTATGCCACAGAAAATACAGGCACAACATTCTGAGCATTAGTCCCCCACCAATATCAGTGAAGAGTAATGAGAACCTTAACCTAAAACATCAACCAGCTACATGACAAGCTTTTGTGAGACAGCTGGAGGCCAAGAAGTAATTGGTGTTGCCCTACACTAGTCCATTCATCTCAACCACAGGTAACAGAAATTGTTATTGTTCACTTTCTGTCAAGGTACTTCGCAGGTCTTTGGGGCTCCCACTTTCACCTGCTACTAGAAGATTGCTGCTCATCCACCGGTGCAAATAAAAAAAAAAAAAAGAAAAAATCTTGCTGTTTGATCTCTGCTGCCTTTCAGTTCACTTGCTGAAGAACTCCAATGCCCAGCTCAAAAATAGATGACTTGCCAGAAATCAGGGTTTTGCTAACTACAGGTAGTCTGAGCAATAAGCATGATAAAAAAAGAGAACTCACAGCATAAGCCAAAGGTCGTCTTTTGTGCATTTATACAACCTCAAATTATTGCTGTCACTACTGCCCTTGCCAAAGGTAGCAAAGCAAGCTTGGAAACTCCCGTTTCCACATGACTATGACAGACAGTGAAAGCCATTTTCATACCTGCGGAGGCATGAAGTATTTTTGCAGACACAGGAAAGGAACATTACTCAGCGCACACCACATCAACAGCTCTCAGCCTTTTCCTGAAAACAGGTGCGCTGAAATTCTGCAGAGCCTGTATTAATTATTCTCACTTCTCAGAGACAGAGCTCTCGCAGCATTCAAGACTCACACCAATTCTAAGCGAAACTTCTCAGCTGTATAAATCAGTGCTGCACACGACAGGTTTTTTCATCTGCCTATCTGAAAGCAGACAATGCTTATCATTTCCCTTACTTCTGTGGTTGTAGAGCTTTAGTTCCTTCACCCTTACAGTTTTTCTCCACCATCTCACTAGACAAAAGCCATTACAAATACCTGTCAGACGACTATTTTAAGTCCCCTACTTCTCTCTAATTTTTGTCAATGTTTCTTCCAAAGGCTGTATTGACAGAATGTGCTGGTTTGGGCTGGGATAGAGTTAATTTTCTTCACAGTAGCTGGTATGGGGCTGTGTTTTGGATTTGTGCTGGAAAGTGTTGATAACACGGGGATGTTTTCGTTCCTGCTGAGCAGTGCTGACACAGAGTCAAGGCCTTTCCTGCTCCTCACCCCACCCCACCAGCGAGGAGGCTGGGGGTGCACAAGGGGCTGGGAGGGGACACGGCTGGGACAGCTGACCCCAACTGACCCAAGGGATATTCCATGCCATAGGACATCAATCTCAGCAGATAAAGCTGGGGAAGAAGGAAGGGGCAACATTCGGAGTGATGGCGTTTGTCTTCCCAAGTAACCGTACACGTGATGGAGATGGGAAGTAGGGAATGAATTCCTTGTATTGCCTTGTTTGCGTGCACAGCTTTCGTTTTGCCTATTAAACTGTCTTTTTCNCGGCCCGGCCCGTTACCTGCCCCGCTCTCGCCCCGTCTCCTCCGCGTTCAAACCGGCCCCGCCCGCCTGCCCGGGACCACGTCACTCGCACGCTACGCGCTGGCGTCACGCGTACGTCACGGCGGCCGCAGCGAGCGCCGCTCGTCGGCTCGCGACGAGGTATGCGGTTGCTAGGGGGCGGGGAAAACCCCGCCGCGTTGCTATGGCGTGGCTCCGCCCACCCCCCGGCCCGCTCTCTTGCCTGCGATTGGCGGGGCCGCTAGCCCCGCCCACATGCGTGGGATCCCGCGTGCCGGCGGGAGGACNCAGTCCCAAACTTATTTTAAATTTATTCCTCCTTTTTTCCACATATCTCACTCTGTGAGCAACACCTTATCTCAAACTCACTGTACGAGCTGCACTTCCACTCTTCACCAAGTCCCTTTCGCCTGCCTGATGCAGTTATCCAAATCACCATCTACTACCCAGGCTCCGTTTTTAGCCTTGGGTTTTTGTCAGCTCTTACTCCATAGACTATTAGTTTTTATTCATTTCTACAAGCCTCCTCCCACACACACACATTCCTCCCCATGATGACATTTGACTCCATTTCGGTACCACAATCACTTCCCCTTTTCTGCCTACAACTCGGAGATTCAGCTTTGCCAAAGTCAACTCAAGCCAAAGCTGGGCTGACACAGACCGACATGCTCCTTTACCACAAGGAGTTGTAAAATCCTGAAGGTGAACCCAAGAGTCACCAGAATGCCTTCCTCACCCTGCTGCCCTTCTGCCCACTCAGGATCTTCAGGCACCTCCCAAATCTCCTAGTAGTTCTCTTCCATAAAAAAATCCCATTTGTTTACGCTAGTTATTATACTTGTAAGATAAGACTTATTCTATCCATCAGGACTAAATGCTTAATTCCTCATTGGAAAACACCCGCTCCTAAGAGTCTTTTTTTCACATTAACCCCCATTCCTTCTTATTGCATCTACGCTGCAGTGAGTCAGAAGAATATGCCTTTTTGTTATGCTTACATTATTAATAACCATTTCAATAAAACTCTAACCATAACCAGATTATAACACTGACCAGGAACCTGTTCATACCAGGAATTAAGCCAACAGCATGGCTATAGAGGGCCAGCACGGTGCAGCTGTACCTCTGCAGAACTAGGGTGCTCACCACATCTGGAACTCCCTTCACGCTGACCCCCCGTACCTGAGCACAACTGTTCAATCTTCGTCAGCGTCAGCTGCAGAGACTCATTGATCCACGCGAGCATGTCATGTCGACTCAAGTTATCGCTGGTCACTGAAGTAGAATACACATTAACTGCCATTTTCTGAAAGACAGAACCAGAGGCGTAAGCACCACGAACGTTAACGCCGCACGTTTCCATCGCCCCTGTTCAGCCAGGCTGCCGCGGAGGCGCTTCCTTTGGGCCCTCACGACACAACAGCCCGGCGTAACATGATGCACAGGAACGGCGACGAAGCTGTCTGCTGCGAACAGCTGGGAGGACACCGCAACTGCGAAGGACGCGGTTTCGTGCCGTTTGAAGAAACATTAGCAGCGGGGTACTCACGGGGAGACTCCGATGAAAGGAATCAGGGCTGCGGCGAGTTATTCATCCCTCTCATCCACGCCAGCCGAGCACGGCAGGAACACTTCCCGACCGACCACGGTATCTCCAGGGAGAAATACCAAGCGGCCGGTCCCCGCCCAGCCCCGCCGGCACAAAGCGGAGCCGCCGCGCTCGCTGCCCGGCCGCAGAGCCCCGGTGCAGCTGCCGCCGGGCAGGGCCGGCCGCGCCGCACGCCCCCGCCGCG
>VZTQ01004747.1:12115-51733 GCA_013400755.1 Pelecanoides urinatrix
GGCCGGGGCCAGCCCGGCCCGTCCCGTCCCCGTTCCCCCGCCACGACCGGGCCGGGCGCAGCCGCCAGGGTGCCACACGCCCCAGCGGGGCAAGGGGCGGCCCGGCTCACCCGTCCAAGCCCTTCTTGACATAAATCCTTTGAATTTATCAAATAAGGACTGTCCGGTCGTACAGAAATACTGATTTTTTTAATTAGACGGCGCTAAACGGTAAACCGTTGACATGGATCCCCTGTCCTTCCCACACACAATCGGTAAAACTGCCTGGACAAGGCAGAGTTTGGAGCTTTTCGCGCTCCCGATACAAAAAGGACGCGAAATGTGTTCAACAAAACAATACGCTCCTTTTATTTTTTAAAAGATTGTATAAAAACCCGCAAGACTTTCGACATCAAAAATCCTTAACCTAAAAAAATAGCACCAGGGAGAGTTAGAAACCTTTAACAAGTATTAACAAGGCATTTCTGAAATCTACCTCTCCTTACAACATTTTATAAACACGTAATAAAAGGCAGCTCTTACAGGGAAAAACGTTTCAAGGAAGACTTGTCTACTACAATTCTTATCAAGTAAGCTTAATGCCAAGAGAATTCTCATTCCTCTTTTATCTTTGTTTACTTCCCCCAAGTCCTTTTTTTTCCTCGTCTATTTATTTTTCTTTTGATCAGATAGGAAAGGACGTGAGATCTGGAACACGGCGTCAGAGATGCCGTGGAGTGGAGGTTACGTGTCAGCCCAGTTTGCAAAAACGGAACCCGCCGGAGGATCCCAAGGCAGAGGACGGCCGTCACCCCCGCGCCGGGCTCTGTACGGGGACTGCGGCTGGGGCCGGGCGGAGGAATTAGTGTTGTGACTCGGGTCCAGGCTGGGCACAACGACCAGGGGCTGCCGAGGGGTGCAGCACCAGCCGGCGCGGCGGGGGCGATGCCAGGCTTCCCGAACACCCCCAGCACCCACCGCAGCCGCCCCGCCATCCTCCCGCTCAGGGGGCTGGTGACAGAGGCGGCGAGAGGGTGCCCCTTGTCCCCGGGCGCTCGCCGAGCGTCGCAGACGCCAGCAGCGACGCGGAGCAGACCGCTTGGCTCTCTCCAGCCGGTTCTGAACGCAGGCGTGCGGCTCGCACACACGTCACCGAGAACGAACCCCGATGGGAAGACTTTGAAGAGTAACCTCCAGGCAGGACCAAGGAAGAAAAGTCTTTAAGCTACCTGGGCTTCCCTTCCTGCCCGTTCCCGAGCGCAGCCCTGGGTTGGAGATGGAAAGATGGTCCTCAGAGCCCGGGGATGGGCGCGGGGTGGAAAGCTGGGCACAAGAGTGGAAAATGGGAGGCTCCCTCCCCCAGGGAGGCTGCCGTCCTCCACCGGCCGTGAGGGGGGTGCACGGGGGTCCCCGCGTGTCAGAGAGGTAGAAGGAGCCGGGAGAGAAGCTCTCATTTCCCACCGATGCCGTACAACACCTTGTGAGACAACCTGGCATCGGGCAACGGGTTGGCCCAACACAAAACCATGCCTAATTCTGAGAAGGCGCCCAGGTACCCTGCCAGACCCAGGCGACAGTTTGTAGTGAACAGCAGAGGTAGGGGAGGACAGAGGGACCGAGGTGGGGACGTCGCCCGTTGTTTCAGTGCATTGAAATGTGCGTTGGAGTTAGGAGTCCCTGGGAGACGCGTGCCGGGACGGCAGCCCCGCGGCTACGGAAAACCTGGGGGAGACGGAGGGGCCCTGCTGTGCGCAGCCACAGCCCCGGACGCTGGCCATGGGACCAGCGCACCCAGGACTTCAGGGACAGCGAGATAATCCCTCCGGCAAAGTTAGGGAGCGGAGGAGGACAATCAAAAGTGAGCAGGGCGGCGGCCGCAGAAGCTGCCGGTTTGGGGGTACGGCCCCGGGAGCCCCCCACGGCGCCCTCAGGCCAGGCTGAGCACGTAACAAGCACCAGCAGCACCTCTGTGCACCAAGTCATGCGTGGGGAGGTGGGCGCGCAGGGAAGGAGAGGTACAGCCGCTGCCTGCGGACCCCCGGGACCCGCGCCCCAGCGGCAGTGCCTGCAGCGGGGGGACGCACACAGCCCCCGGCCGCAGCAGCTTCCCACCTCGCCGCCGCCGCGGGATCAGCTCCCCCTGCCCACGGAGCAGGATCGGCGCGGGGCGAGGCCAGCGCTGCGCTCCCGGACCCCCCAGCCCCGCGGGGGTCAGGTGGGATTTTCCCTGCAAGGAAGCCCCTGCACCACAGCTAACACACTGCCAATACTGCTCGGGTTCGTGACGTTGTACATGACATTTTAGGGGGCTGTATTTTGAAGACAACATGGACCACTACGCTATCCTTCCTGCCAATGCGCCGCATTCATTTGGGAAATGAATGCTCAGAGAACATTTTCCTGTATGGACACTGGAGCCCAAATCCTCCGTGCTCTGATTACTGTGTAAGCTTTCAAACCATCAGCAGGATTTTAAAATGTAAGGAAAAGTTTTAGATGCTTTAAAAAGGAAGTAGTGAATATTTGTAAACTACAGCCAAACTTATAAAACAATATTTCTTTAGTTCTAGCTAGAAAAGTAATTCTATCACCTCACAGTTCAGTTTCAGCTACATTCAGGTCTAGGAATCTCCACATTCTTATGTAATGCTTTAAAGCAGCAACAGACGTTAAACAACAAAATTAAAGTTTATCAAAAAAGTCTTAAAAATAAAAATAAAAAAGATTTGGTTTCTGTATCCTGCATGTTCAGTGTATGTAACCTGACCAGGGTCCCTTACACCTGCTGCTACAGTTTGGGGATTTTTGGCAGTTGCTTCAAGAGAGGTTTTGTTTGTTTAGGAAAAGGAATAATTCGCTATAGTTCAAGTTTGTCTGCAGCACCCCGGCAGCTGCCTCCACACTCACTGCTCAGCAAGTTGTGACTCTCCAGCTCTAGGCTAAAACGGAATATTTAATGCTCTGGAGGAGACTTCTCATCTCATCGGTTATGCATAGAGCTTCCTGCGCTGGGTAATTAAAGCTCTTTTGTCCATCATTTTCTACCTTTCACTGCCGTTAGTCCCTTTAGAGAAAAGTTACCCTGCCAGGTTCTTTGGTTAAAGACATTTCCTCCGCTCTCCCCGCGGGGCCCGGCTGCCTTCCCGCAGCACGTGCCGGGGAGGGACGGTGCCGTGGCAGAGTCCGGCGGCTGCGCCCGTCCCTCTCCCGCCACGGCAGCGGAGCTGTGCATCTTTACCAGAGAGACGAGGGACGCTCGCCTTGCTATTCACAGGCAAAGTAATCCTTGAGCGGGGAAAAGAGGTGCCGGATGACGGGGACGCTCCAGGATCTCCCCAGCAGCTTCTGGCGAGCCCCGCGGCCGATGTTGGAGACGTCCGTGTAGTGGAGGGGGAAGCCGAAGATCCTGCGGAGCAGAGGCAGAAGCGGGGGGTGAGGCTTGGCAGCTGCCCCGCTCCCCCAGCACCCACCGCCCGCGGCCGGGCCACGGCGTCCCTCTGCCCTCTCCCCGCGTCACCCGCCGCTGCCTGAGCCCCGGCCCGTTTTGCAGCCCCGCTCGCCGACGCTTCTCACCAGCTCGCCCGGAGCAGCAGTGAAGACCTGTCGCTTCCCACCCGAAGCCCCCAGGGCGTTTGGCAAGGGTGGCACAATGGTTCCTGCTCTGCCCGGTGCCAGCGCGACGGCAGAGGAGGGGCCACGTCTCCCACCGCCCCGCTCCCGCGGACACAGGTAGCCTGAGGCATCATCCTGCGCGAGCTTAACCGCCCCGGACGACTTAACCCGCCCGCGGAGAGGGACCGAGTGCCCAGAGCCAGCGGTGGACTCGGGATGCGACCCGTCCGGCGGAGTCAAGCTGGGAATGCAGGAGCCCCGCGCTGCACCTGCTGGCCCGCGGAAATCTATACGTGGCAAGTATGTGCACGCGCCTCCCGCCCCGGACGTGCCTGCGGGCAGAGAACAGCGAGCTGCCCCGGCTCCGGGGGCTCACAGCACCGACGCATTTACAGACACTGAGGGCAGCCAAAATTAACCACCAGCAATGCTAAAGTTTTGTATTACAGCCCTGGAGTCCGCTAAGCTGCTAGGGTGCACGGATATACGCGGTACTGCAACACTGGTGCCCCGAGAGACGGACGAGAGGTGTTGATGTACACCCTGGTCAGAGGACAGGACAGCAGCAGCCCCGGGCGGTCACTATCATCTCAGGTTTTGAGTCTTACTGAAATTAAGAGACAGTTTCTCACAGCCAGGACACAGTACGGGGCTCTCGTCTCACCGCAGTGCCCCGACATGTCGCCCGGCAGGTGAAACACCGCAAGCGTGCCGTGCTTTCCTGAGGTAGGGAGCGATGTGTCCATCCCACCGGCGGCCTCTCCTACAGCCGCTGCGGCTTTCCTACCGAAATACCAGTCACCTCCACCCATCGCCAGCCTCAAAGGCTGGAGCAGAAGTGTCAGATACCGGAGCGTGGCTGCTCCAGGCAGTTGTCGGAGGGAGCAGAAGCGCTACCGTCCCGTGAGCCGCAGCAGGGTCCCAGCCCACCACCTCCACCAGCACCCAGCAGCCGATGCCCTTGGGAACGCACCCCAGCAGAGCTCAGATTTCCCAGCTGAAGGGAGATGCTGGCAGCGATTAAGACCCCCGCACGCTGGCTCCATTTTAAAATTGGATTAGGAAAATAAAAGAAAAACCAAAACAGAAGAGCCACCAATAATCTCTCAGCCGGGAATCAGCACTAGCACTGAATACTGCGGAGCGAAAAGCAAACACTAAACATCTAAAGACAATAGAAAATTCCTCCTCCCAGCTCTGCGTCTCAGGTCCTCATGCAGCCTCTCCGGCTTGGCCGAGGTCAACGGATCACGCTCCGAGTACCTGCCAAGTTGTGAGAGGTCGTTTGCCATAAACTCAGAGCTCCTGCCCGCCCCGGCGCAGGCCAGACCAGAGCAGCCCCCCCCAGGGCGGGCGCAGGAGCCCCTTCCCCGGGGCAGCTCCCTTCCTCAGCCACCGGAGAGGTAACAGCTTCAGGGGTCTCCTACGGGACGGGCACTCGGCTCCCCAGCACGGACGGAGCCCTGTGCGCCCAAAACTGTCGCCATCCTCGCTCGTCAGGGCTGGGCCGTGCCAACCCGCCCTCCCCAGTGCCCTCGGCGCTTTCAGAGGAGCCCCGGCACGGCGGCCCAGCAGGGCACCTCTGCAAGCATCGCCCCGGGCTATGTCATGGTGATGTCATGAGTCACCGCGCTGGGCTTCCGCCTCCTTACAGAGTTCAGGTGCCATTTAAACGGCATGATGCGGCTTGGTAATTGCTATTTCACTTTCAAATACCTACATGCCTCTAGCCCAGCTTTAATTAGTTTTAACTCCAGCAAATATTGGCAATTTAAATATAAACAAGCAAAAATATTTAAAACCAGTCTGTGTTTATCGGCTGAGGCTTTGGCAGTTTTTGTTGCTAGAATTATTTGGTGTGCAGGACTGCTAGTAATTTGATTTTACTCTACTCCAAGTCCTTCTGTTGTGTTTTGCTGTGGATTTGGGGTGCTAGGAGGTGAGAACAAAGTTTGGAGGAGCGCAGCCGTGCTTTGCTGCAGCAGCAGCAGCCGCCTGCCGTGGCGTGAGCTTCCCTGCACCGCTGCAGCGGGCTGAGCCGCCCCGGCCAAGGCACCCACTGGGGCACGGGGCTGCCCTACAGCACCCCCACATCAGCCTGGGTCTTACACAGGTGCACATGTGCACCCCCAAGCCAGACGCACCACGCAGCATCCTGCGCAAGCCCTATCGCTCTTCCCTCTGCAGGCTTCGGGTGCGGGGGCAGAGGACGCTGCTACGCTTTTCCCAGTCTCATTAACGACCCGTTGGTCATTAACAAGCACATTATCACGTGCACATCTCCACGGGGAAACTGCAGCGTATGGGAGCTGCAGCTTTTTGGCTCCCAGGAGCTGGGCTTAGGGCCGAGGAGGAAAGAACCACCACAGAAGCACCACAAAACACAACTACAGCGAGAGATTCAAAATGACAGCAAACGATTACCTGTTCATCCCCGGAAGGTTGCCCCAGAAATAGCGTGCTCGGTGGGCAGCTGATATCTTGATAGCATCAATCATAACCGGGTTACACTGCAGGCCACGAGAGGGGGAAAAATAAAAGTTAGAGGAGGTGTGGGCTCAGCCCTCTCCTGCACGGGAAGCCCTTCTCCACCGCACGGCAGCGACTTCAAAGTCTTCAGCAAATCCTCCTAAGGATGTAACCCCAACAAACCCTTGTTCCACACCACAGCACGGTCCAGTCGGCCACGCGGGCTCCCGATGCCATAGCCATGGCCAGCAGCTAATGAAAACCACAGCGTGTTCAGTGCTGATTTCTTTGGGCCAGGATCAGCCTCCCACGGGGCTTTTACACACGTGGGTTCCTGCTGATGCACAGCCCGTCTTGGCTACCACAGAGTTAAAAATCCTTTCCAGTCCCTGACCTCCCTCTCCCTAGAAATAACAGGCATTGCTCTGAACAGATGCTTTCTGCAAGGCTGGCAAAAACCTCCCCCCAGAGAACGAGTGCTCGGGGTTAACCTGCTGAAAGCCAGAGGGGATCCAGAGCCAAGACTAAAAGTTGATTCCTGGCGCGTGCATCAGGCAGGGGGTTTTCCAGCATCGGGGCCGTACGAAACCACAGGCAGACCCTGACAGCCTCGGCACACCTTGCACAGCCCAGCAAGTGTCTCCTGCTCCGACACCTTTCCAGAAGCCGGCGGCAATCCCTACCTCCAGAAACCGAGAAATGTCCCTCTTGTCGTTGACCCTCATGGCCACCACGTTCTCGAACATCCAGAAGAAGGGGCGCTCCTCTCCCGCCTTGGGACGGGCGTAGTTGAGAAGGTGGTAAAATTCGAAGAACAGCCTCCCGGTTCCTTCTAGAAGGGAGAGAGCCAGAGCGGCGGGTTGGGACCCGCTGCGGCACGGGGGGCACGGGTCCGGGGGGCCCGGCTGCCCTCCCCAGACGACCGGCATGGAGACAGCCTGTGCTTTGCGGGTGCCACCCCACGGTTTGCAGCTCCGAGGGGAGCCACCACCACCACAGACTGGGGCTGAACCGCTTCCCCGGACTTTAAGGTGGCTCCACAGCCCAGGAAGACCCCCAAGCCCCGCAGAGGCAAAGCAGCCTTACCATACAGCCCCTTCCTGGCCGGATTGACAAGGGAGAGGTCGTTACAGGGGCTTCCACCGATCACCAGGTCAAAGGGACCCCACTCCTCGATCTAGAGCAAACAGACAGACCCGGATAGGAGACGCCACGAAAGCGGGTCTCTCCTCCCCGGCAGGGCAGGGGGCAAGCCCACCCCGGGGCTGGCGGGGTGAGACCCACGCGGCCGAGGTGCCACGTTCCCCAGCCCTCCCACGGAAGCGGTGCTCACGTTTCTCTTGGTTATGTTCCTGACGTCGTGCACGTAGGTGATGTTGCCCTCATGCCGCATGGTGCCCACGGCAATGGGGTCTTCGCAGATCTCTGAAGCGATGTACTTCTCCACTTGGATGCCCAAGTCCTTCAGCACCAGGTACCCTGCCAAGGGACAGAGGTCTGAGGTTGCACTGCTCTCGTTAGTCTCGCAGTTTCCTTCGTCAGCAGAGCTCGATGTGGCCACTCTTGCATGTCCTAGGTGGGTGCAGTCACACAGCACTTCTAGATGAGCAAACTATTTTTTTTGACCCGTTCCTCCAGGCAGGTTTGCTCCCAGAAAGCAGAACTCCAGAGCTGAGTGAACCGAGTCAAACCAGTTGCCCTCAGGCTCTCCTTCACCAGAGGCCAGGTTACCAGCACTCCACAGCCCTTTCTTCTCAGGGAAACCAGCCTCCCGAGACGGCACTCGGTGCCGCAGGAACCTCTGTGAGCAACATTCCCCTGCCCTCCCTCCAGCCCTCCCCCTCCACAGCCCTGTCCCATAGGAAGGGGAGCCCCTGCCCTCATCCTCTTCTGATTGGGATCCCCCTGCCCCTCATACCCTTCTGATGGGGATCCCCCTGCCCCTCATACCCTTCTGATGGGCATCCCCCTGCCCCTCATCCCCTTCTGATGGGGATCCCCCTGCCCTCATCCCCTTCTGATGGGGATCCCCCTGCCCTCATCCCCTTCTCCTCACCAAGGTGTCAGAGACAGGTTTGAGGCCATGAATCTATTCATCCCTGGCACCCAGTGCTGCAAGGGACCGCCAGGACGATGCTCTTCCATGCCTCACCTGTCGCTATGCCATCAAACAACGAGAGCACTCGAATGGGTCTCCTCTTCGCTGGTGGGACCGTCGGGTAGATTTTGGGTGCAGCCTGCAATGAAAGGACAGCAATGAAGCCCCAGCTCAGGGCAGTGCTGCAATGAGGCCAAACCTGGGCTCTACAGGCATCGCCTCCACCTTCAGGGGAGCATCTGTGGGGCCAAGAGCCCAGCAGCCTCGCAGAGGGTGGACGAGCCAGACCAAGGCAGAGGGACGAGGAATTTTGAGCTGTTCGCCCTGCCCTCTGCAGCCCTCTCCCCCAAAGCTGGGCTCGCCTGCCCGCAGCCCTTACTTACGTATTCCTGTCCCTTGTCGCTGGTGAAGAAGTCCTGCAGGCGGGTGTTCCAGTCCTGCCGGCGCTGCAGCACCCCGTAGCTCCTCTGGGGCTGGCACATGTAGCAGTTCCAGGGCTCCTGCTCTTTTGCCTTGGCCGACGTCCCTCGCCCCACCAGCACCTCCAGACACTCCACACAGAAGCACCTGCCCAAACCGCAACAGCTCGTACCCGTCACCTCCAGAAACCCCTCTGGGTCACCCCAGCCTCCCCTGCCACGCACCGGAGCCCCCGCCCTGTTTTGCGGGATGCTTTTTCAGGCAGCGCCCCGGTTTTTAGGGCTGCTAAGACAAGCTGGTGACCCAGGCGTGGGGTAAAGCTCCTGCCCTCCTCCGAGGGCTTATTCAGGTGCAGAGTGGCTCAGCAGGGACGGGTAGGCTGCGCTGGGATGTGCTGTGTGGCAGCCAGGACAGGTCCCTGCCCAGGCTCACGCACCACCCGGTTTCCCCGCAGCTCCCCAGGAGCAACGCCGGGAGCTCAGCCCAGGAGCAGAGCGGGGACGCGCGGGGCCCACCTGCAGCAGCTGGCGTTGCTGCAGAGCAGCAGCTCCTTGCCTTCGCAGCAGACGGTGCAGTAGGACTGGTAACCGTCTTCATCGTACATGTAGAAGAGCTCCAGGAATCTATCCTAGCAAAAGGACAGCCAGGAGGAGAGAAGGACAGAGGATGAGGATCCGTGCTCAGAGCGTGAACAGAGAACGCAGCTTCGCTCCGTCCCTGGTGCACGGTGAGAGCCGAGACGCGCGCCCTCGGTGCTTCAAGCGGAGAGGACGTGCCGAGGGACAGCCCCGTGGCGGGCACGGCGTGGCCAGGCTCTGTCCCAGGCACCCCTCCTGTCCCCGCAGCGCTGGCTGCGGCGGGGCTGGGCTCTGCACCGCGTCCTCCGGCCCCGGGCTCCCGCTCAGCCCCGCACGGCAGCGCTTACCCTGCACGTCTGGCAGAGGCCCCCCTCGAACAGCGGGTGGAAGGTGGCCGGGTTCCTCCTGCCGCAGGACAGGCAGCTGTCTGTGACAGAGAGAGCTCCGCTCACCCCGCGCAGGGGGGCAGACCCCGCGCCTCCCCCCTGCAGAGGCTGCAGCCCCTCGTCCGAGCCGCGTGCGGGTCCTGTGGCCCCCCGGGAGCCGGCCCCGCGGGGAGGGTCTGCGCAGCAGCCCGCTCCCCTTGACACGAAGGGCCACCCGCAGCCACAGCACCTTCCCACCTTCCACGCGGTTAAAAAGGCCCCGCGGTCTTTGCCTAGTGCTGCCTGCAAGCACCGGCATCAGCCCCCACCTTTTCCCAAGCGAGACAGGGCAATCAATTACCTTCAAGACTCCCGCTGTTGTTCGTAACTTCGGAAACCATTTGCTCTTTATAAAATTAAAAAAAAGAGATTTATCATTCCTTATGCAACAAACTTTAAATGCACTCTACTTACAGATGCCTTACTTCTTGCATTAAAACCAGTACAGCTCTGCTGAGCACTGCACAGAGAAGGCAAGCCATGGGCACGTTAGAAATTCTGGTGCAAAACCCACGTCCTTTCACTGCTGGAGGTATTAGAGCTCAAAGTAGCAACACACAGATCGTTTCCAAGCTGAGCCATTAGTGCAGCCCAGCTTGCGCCGCCATGCCTTGCAGCTGGGTTTGCTGGCGTCTTGTAAGGCACAAGCGAGCAGCCTGAGACCACAAAATCTTTTGCCTTCAGAAACCAAGCTCGTGGCCGCCGGGAAGAGGCGAGCCCTTTCCCAGAGAGGCTTCCCGGTGCTTTTCAGGATGCGCGGCCCAGGCCACGCTGCTCCCCAGCTCTCGCTGCCGGTTACCTCGGGTCTGGTCCTCTTCCACCCGCTGCTCCTTGCTGCTGTTGCAGGGGTTGGTCTTCAGCCTCTTGGTAGGGGGACACTGCTCGAGGGACAGCACCTCCTCCGTCCCGTTCCTCAGGGCCCCGTTCTCTGCAAGGGAAAGGCGGCTCCCTGGGCTCCAGCCCCCGGCCCCGGGAGCTCCCCAGGGCACCAGGGGACACCTCCTGGTGTCCCCTGCCAGGTCCCACCCCAGCCAGAGGCAGAGCCCTTTCTGGCCACCCGGGCTGCCCACGCACGGCTCGAGGCTTCCAGCAGCAATGGCTCTGAGGGTGCTGCACGCTGGCTTTTTGCAATGCCGCCGCGGGGGACTCCAGCGAGGAGCCCCAGGGCCACCGCGGGACTGGGACTGGGCCAGCACGGCCGCGGCGGAGGGCGAGCAGGCTCAGCCGGGGCCGACCGCAGCGGCCGGGCACCGGTGGCTGCTGCCCCCGCCAGCCCCATGCCCAGCTCGTGCCACCACCTCACCTGAGGCTTTGGGCGGTCGCAGCCCCTTGAGCCCCAACGGTTTGAAGCCGGTGAGCGCCCAGTCGATCATGGGCTTCAGCTGCTCCTCCAGGGACTCCCCGGGGGCGGCTGCAAACGTCTTCCCCGACCGGCTCCGGGCGACCTGCCGGGAGAGGAGGGACGGCGTGGGCCAGGGTGACCGGGGGGGGTCCCCAGCCAGGGAGCAGCCCGGCTGCAGCGTGCATGGCCCACACAGTGTGCATGGCCCACACGCCTGCCGGGGCTGCGGTCCCAGGCCCCCTCCCCACCCCACACACACGTGCGCAGGGCTCGGCATCCCCGGCACAGCGGCAGCTGCCGGATTCCGGCGCTGGGTGCGCCCTCGGCCGCGCTCCTGTGCCTCCCCTCCCCGCAGCGAGCCCATCTGTCCTCCACCAGCCCCCGTCTAGCTGGGAGCCAGGACAACCCAGCCCCAGCCCTCGGCCAGACTCCGCTCCCCAGCAAGGAACAGGTAGCAAAGAAAAGGCTGAAGAGGTGCCTGTGGGTTTGCAGCACCGTAACCCAGAGCATGATGCATCCCCTGGATGGGGATCAGACCCACGGGGTGCTCAGTGCCAGCCCCGACTGCAGAGGGCATCCGGCACCAGCCCAGGGCCAGACGCTGCCTTGCAACCGCGGTGCTGCCGCACCTCAGAGCCCCGGAGGGAGCCTGGCCCCAGGGGTTTCTGCAGCAGCAGCAGTTACTCCCGAATCCCCCGGGATAAGCAGAGTTTGTCCCCATGGCTGCGTTTGGAAATAGTCCCAGCAGAGAAAGGACGGATTTCCTACAGACATCTGTCCACAGTGCCCCAGCAGATGGGGGAAATGATTAATTCTGGACTGTGGCAGGAGCTCCCTCACTGATCCCTCTCAAGGTGATTCGCAGGCGTTACCCAGAGCCACCCCAGATGCAAAGCAGAGCGATGTGCCGGGGCAGAGCCGGGAAGCCCTGGCCCAGCACCTCCCCACACGCTGCCCGAGCTCCGCCGGGCTGAGCAGACTCCCAGCTTCCCGGCGGGGGCATCTCCTCCTGCCCCCGCGAAGCGTTTCCTTCGCTCAGCTGCATCAGCCATCCCCAGCACAGCCCGTCTCTCCCGGCACCCCGCTGTCCCCCCAGAGCCCGGCCGCTTCACTTGGCACCTTATCCATCCAACCCCAGCTCTGCTCCGCGGTTACCTCCAGGGCATGGTATATGGCTCGTCGGTAGGAGACCAGCTTATTAAACGTGGAAGAATTGAAATGCTGCCTAAAGGCCATCAGTCCCACCAGCTTGTCTGCAGAAACCTGGGAGAGAGCAACAAAAGCTTACCAGCGGGCACGGGCATGCCTCGCGTCGGCCATGTCCCCGCCGCAGACCCGGCCCCGCAGTGCCGTGGTTCCCAGCTCGGCTCTCACACCGCAGCCGAGGGCACCGGGCCGCGGCCGTGCCGCGCTGCCGGGGCTTTGCCTGGACTGTGCAGCCGCGCGAGGAAGCCCAGCGGCAGCTTTGCGGAGAGCAACAAGCGGCAGAGGGAGGAGGGCAGAGGCAGCGGCATCACCTCGCAACAAGGACGGGTGTTTTGCACCCTCTGCTGGCACCGCACCTCGGCACCCGGCACGGCACGGGCAGCCGGCACGGCACGGGCAGCCGGCACGGCGCTCCCCTCCCTCCTGCAGCCCAGCGGAGACGGGGCTCCGGGAGGGCGTCCCAGGCGGGGAGCGACGGGGACAGCCCTGGAGACCAGGGCTGGGACAAAACCCTGCGCAGGGGCCGGGCAGACGTCCCCATTGCTGGATCCTGTCACCACCAGCCTACGGTGGGCAGTCATTAGTTAGAGGCACTAGAGGCACGAGAGCATGCCGCAGCCTGACCTCGCTGAACGCCGGGGTCCCTGCCCGGGGGGCTGCGGCTGGGCACCCACACGGCCCAGAGGCAGCCCCAGGAATGGGACAGACGGCAGAAATGTGCAGGGGAGGGGATTTCGGCCTGGGCGAAGCCGGGCGCAGGCAGGGGCAGGCAGCAGGCTTACCTCGGAGAACTTCCCATCTCCGAACCACTGCACCCACCGCATGCCCGAGACAGCCTGGCGCTTGGCCGTGGCTCTGTAGGAGACGACGATCGCAGGCCACCAGGAGAAACCTTTGATCTTTCCCCAGACGAGCTCCCCAATTCCAAATTCCTTCCCATCCTGAAAGCAAAAGAGGTCAAGAGTCAAGACATCAGCCAAAAGCACAAACTCCCCCTTCTATCTGAGCAGCCGCGCAGGAGAGCCCCGGAGCCTGGGGGAACGGCCACGGAGCACCCCGCGGAGCTGCTCCGCCACGTGTGTCACTCGCTGGAGCCCAGTCACACGCGTGGACCTCTGCACAATGACCTACAAAAGCTGCACCCCGCTCCCCCAAAAAAAACGGCAGAACACATCCCCGGCAGCGCTGGCTCCCAGCCCTGCACCTCGCAGGAGCACGGCGGGAAGGTCTGCGCGTTGCCAGCCCCACGCCGAGCCTGGCACGCACAGCGCGGTGCGTGCTCCGTCCTGCACAGCCCTCCCGGCACCGGCGCCCCGTGCAAGCCCACTCCTGCCTGCCCTCCCGGGGTCTCCGCAAACACCGGGAAGCCTTTCCCTGCCCTCACACAAACCAGCAGCGAGGAAGCCCCGGCTGTCACAGAAGGGCTTGCAGCAGCCCCGGTGATGGGAATGGGCGAGAAGGCAGGCGGGCAGCAGCTGCGGGGAGCGTGGACGGGCTCTCCTGATCCCCTCGCCCACCGCAGCCACATTTGTCCGAGAGAACATGGCTCGAGGCACGCTGCTGCCGAGCCACGAGGCATGGCCCTGGCCGAGGGACGCGGGAAGCATGGCAGGGGATGCTACGTGTCCTCGTGGGCTCCCCGAGCAGACGAGGTCGCCCCTCAGCACAGGGAAACCCCCTCCAACGGGGCTCACAGCTCAGTTTGTCTGGCTGCACCCCAGGGAGAGGGCACCCACCCTCCTCTTGCTCCCACAGAGAGCAGGAAACAACGGGGCAGAGCAAAAACAGAGAGAAGAAAAAGAAAAGCTGGGAATTTTGGCGTGACCATGCCAAGGGCCTCCAGCAGGCAGCCTGACGGGGGCCATGCCGGCTCGGTGCTGTGCCCAGGGAGGCACCTCGTGCAGGAGCAGAGTCACCTCCGCCTGCAGAGCCCTCCTTCCCAGCTTTGTTCTGCAATTAGGCACCTAATTATGCAGTAAGATGCAATTGCCCAATTCCTGCAAGTCTCGGGCCCTGCCCTGACGCCCGCAGGCACTGAATCACGCTCCTCTGCCGCTCCAGCAGCTTCGCTCCTCTCCAGCATCCCCCGACAGAAACATTTTCTGCACACGCGAGTGCCTGTCCCGGCGGGGAGGGCACGGCCGCCCGCCCGGCGTGTGCCGCGCACGCGTCTCTTGGGGGCCCTGGGGGGCTTTGCAGCCCCACGTGCGGCTCAGGCGGCGGCTCGGTGGGGCTGGTCCCCGCACGCTGCCCCCAGGGATGGGGCCCGGCACCGTCGCACCCTGCACACCCGGGGAGGGCGGGCAGGGAAGAGGAGGCAGAAGCAGCAGCGAGGTTTCCAGAGGGTCCCCTCGCCTGCAGGCTTGGGACAAGCCAGGAAGGTTCGTCCTCACCCCGCGCCGCCCCAGGCGCAGGACCTCAGTGCAGGAGCAGAGTTTGGCCCCTCCGTACCTGGTACTCCAGCGCCGTCCCCGCGTCTCTGCTCTCCGGCTCCTCGGTCCCCAGCTCGGCAGAGCCGATCTGGCCCTCCTGGGAGCTGCTGCCGGAGAGCGTGCTGCTGCTCTGGGACGAGTCCCGGGAGTCCTCCTCCGTCAGGTCGATGGTGGTCACGGGGATGGACACGGCCGGGCGCCGCTTGGAGCTCTGCGCAGCGGAGGGAGCGGAGCGTGAGTGCAGCCGGGAGGCGGGGAGAGGGGCAAGGGAGGGCAGAGACCTGCCCCGTGTCACCCCCACCCCTCAGCCGGGCATCGGAGAGGGGGAGCCAGGGAGCGGGGGCACCGCCACAGCCGGGAACGGAGGGGAGGGCACAGGACTGGGGCGTCCTGCTCTGCTTTTACTTGCAAGACACAGAAAACGGTGCACCACTTGCTCTCTCCCCTTTTCCTCTCCCCAATTCACCCCAGGGTGTTCAAAGCACCCAGTTCATAGCAGGGGCAAGCAACAGCGCACACACACCCACTTCACAGGGGAAACTGAGGCACGGAGAGGCTGCAACATGCCTGAAGGCACTTGGCCAGGGCACAGCAGGAGTGCAGGTCTCCGGAGCCCCAGGGAAGCCCAAGGAAGCCCTGGTCCCACGCAGACCCTTACCCGCAGGGGAGTTGGCAGATCCCTGAGAGTCTCCACGCTGTTGGTTTCCTTGATCTTCATCTCGTGCCGCGTCTGCCCTGCCTGGAAGATGAGGCGGACGGGGGGCTTCTGCCTGAGGCTGCTCTCCCAGCCGGCGCTGCCCCGGGGCCGCACCTGCAAGCAGAACAGACGAGCTGTGGCACGGACGCCTTCCCCACGCCAGCAGCACGCGGGGACAGGGACAGCCCGTGCTCCTCGGGGCTGGGCACCAGCGGCACCGGAGCCCTGGGGATGGGGGCTCGGGGAAGGCAAGAGGAGCGCAGACGGCTGCGGGAGGCACCTCGGGCTGAGCCCCCTGGCGCGACCCTGCACTTCACAGCATCTGCTGGGCTGCACAGCCGTGCTCGGGAGCACCCACTGCTGCGGCCCCCAGCACCCTGCACTGGGAGCAGCAGCCCACCAGCAGCTGCTTACATCAACTTTTGTTTCCAGCTGCCACGCGCATCCTCGACTATACCCTCCTATACCCTCCCTCCTGGCAGCTACAGCCACGGCGGTGTGACCGAGAGCAGCGGGAGCCAGCAGCCGGGAGGACTGGCCGCCCGGAGAGCCGCGGGCCCCGGCAGAGCAGCCGTCCCGGGCACGGCACCCCGCTCACACGCGCGTGGGTGCTCCCACGCAGGCTCCCTGCCACAGCCCGGCCCTGCAGAGGCTCCCAGGCAGCCCTTCCCCTGCAGCTTCAGCGGCCGCAGTTTACAAACAGTCTAACCCAGGCGTGTTTCCTGCATCCGGCATAACAGCGCTTCAAAACGAAAGGAGGTTTTGCAAGTGAAGAGCCCCTGAACCCGACGTAGTGGGAGAGCAGAATTTTTACCCCAGTTGAGGATTTATGGCTCTTTCTTTTGGAAGCTGCCTCGTCACAGGCAGATCTCCAACCTTGGGGTTTTATTTCAAAGTCAAAACAATAAAGCCAGAAGGCAAAAATGCTTCCAGACCCTGGAGGTTTGTCAACCTAGTCAACAAAAGGAGGTGGGGGCAAAACTGGGATCCAGCCCCAAAGCAGCTAAAAGCAGGCCACCCTGAGAGTGGGAGACACGAGATGCTTCAGTCCATCAATACGGCCAAGACTCTTGAAAGAAAATATCGGCATAATAATTATTAGACTGCTGCAACACGTAGTGGGCATCGCTGCATCACGCATCACACCCTCCTGCTGCTGCTGACATAACTTAAATCAGGAATTTAAAAATGAAAACAAAAATCATGCTTGCAAATGAATATTGCATCTGCCATGGGACTGTTCCCCCTGCACCGAGCACGAGAGCTGCCCCGGAGGGGAGCAGGCGAGGGTCCCGGGCACCAGCTGCCCCCCAGACAGCCCACGAAGGCCCTGGGCAGCGAGGTCCTAGGGCAGCCTTGGTGAGCACCTACCTCCTGTGCCCCGGCGAGAGCGAGCGGCCAGGACAGCTCCTCCTTGGAGAGGTCTCCCTTGCTCACCCTCTTGTTCTTCAGGGACGGCAGCCCCAGGCCCCCGGCATCTGCGCAGGGACAAGGCAGAGCAGCCTCAGGCTCCGCGAGCCGTCCTGGCCATGCCCCCGCACGCCTCCGAGCAGCAAGGCGTGATTTGAAGAGACCGAAACCTCATCTTGGAGAAATGTGGCCGAGAGCAGAAGACAAGCGGTGTCCCCGAGGCCCCCATCACAGCACCGCTGACACCGGCAGTCCCAGACCACCCACCTGCCCCCCAAACTGGGAGGGAGACTCCAATAGCAAGTGTGGGGACCTTCTTATGTACTTTGCTCCTGAAAGCTCAGAGGCACAAGGAAGCCATACGCCTGCTATTCAGGGCTTGTCACCAGCTCATTTAAAGCAGGACTTAATGAACCCAAGAGGTGGGATCTGGGGACCACGACCAGAGCATCCCAGGAGCTGTGATGCAGCCCTCAGGCGGGCAGGGGCTCGCCACCTCCCTCGCTGCTGGGGGGTTAAACCACCGAGGGGCAGAGCCGGCACCCCAGCACGGCACCCGTTTCCACAACCGCTGCTCTCGCCATGGCCCGGACGTGCCGCCAGAAAGCAGAAACCTGGCGGAGTCACGGAGGGACCCCGGCCACGGCCGTGATGCTGCAGCCCCCGGCAAGCCCTCGGGACGGCGGCAGGGGAGATCCCCGGCCCTGCGCATCCCGGCGCATCCCGGCGCATCCCGGGCACGGCGCAGCGAGACTCACCCGGAGTGCTGGGCTTCCCGTTCGCCTCCAGAACAAGGGCGGATGTGTCGTTAGCGGGATCAGTGCAGTCCCCGTTGATGAGGATCAGCTCTGCCCTGCAGTCCGCCTCATCCCGGCCGTGACTCTTGTCCTTTTTCATGGTCGCCTGTGGAAGCCAGAGTGGAAAGGAAATTTAGCCGTGCAGAAAGCCCCAGGGAAGGCAAAGCGGACAGCGTAAGCTCTTCAAGCCAGCCACAACTTCTCATGCTCTTAGCAGGAGGGTCTGACTGGAGACGCATCTGGAGTGGTACCGGGAGCTAACGGGCACCTGGACAAAACTTCCCCACAAACGTGGTGGCCCTGAAGATCCACCAGCTCCAGTGAACGGAGGCCCCAGACGCAACCCGCTTGTCCTTAGGGAAGCACCGAGGCTTTTCTCCAGGGCTGCGCTGGCCCGGCCCCGCCATCCGAACGCCGTGGAGCGCTCCTGGGCTCGGTGCTGCCCAGCTCCAGCCCTGCCGGAGCAGTCCCGGCTGCGGCTCGACACCCTGTCCCCAGGGGAGCTGTGCCTCCCAGCCACGCTGCAGAAACCAGGGGACATCCCACCCCCCGGGCACCAGCCCCACTGTGCGCCGGCTGCCCAGCACCCCCAGTGCACCCAGCGCGCCCAGTGCACCCAGCGGTGAGTGGACCGTTACAGCAGCAGCAGGACACAGCAAACAGCTCACCACGGGGGGCAAAGATCTGGTGCCGGCAGTGAGTTAAACTCCCCCAAAGGGAGAAAATCCTCCTGCCGCAGCACTCACACAGCCGGGGGCCGGGGGAAGCCAGTGCCAGCATCCCCCCGCCCCGGGAGCTGCTGCTGCGCAGGTAAAGCCCGGCCAGGCGTCCCCCCGGGAGAGGTGCACGCCTCGCCTGCACCCAGATGCCTCTGCCTTCCCTCGGGTGCTCTCGCTGGATCCTGTTTTTGGAAGTGGAAGCTCCCAGGCTCTCCCAGAGGCACCCGGGACTACGCGAACGAAGCTGCCTCATTGCTGGGCTATGGATCTGTGCTGCAACTTGCCCCTTCGCCAGCACAGTCATTTCAGGAGCACGTAACTCAGCTCAACGAGCTAAGGCGCAAGCAGGGCTTTACCCACCTAAGGCCCTGTTAGGAAGCAAAAGCAACCCCCCCACCAGCCTCAAAGAGACCCCAGGCTCCAGCCCCGCCGCCCCCTCCCCGGCGCTCTCACTCAGCATCGCCTCCAACTGCTTCCCTAACAATTGAGATTTCTGCTTTGAGATCATCTGTCAGCACCTCTGACAAACAAAGACCAGTCGGGGTTTGATGTTTCAGATGCCGAGGGCAGCGTTAAAACCCTGGTAACATCCAAACACACAGAAAAACAGGTGTCCAGCACCCACCTCCGCAGGCAGAGCCCCCGGGTGCACGTCCTGCCTCCCCCCACAGACACGTCTCCTCAACAAAGGGATGAGAAGGAGAGAAATGGCACCAGAGGGAGTCTAAAGCTGCGTAACCCCCTACAGCTGTGTGCAGAAATCCCACTGCTGCAGCACATCTGCTCCCAGACCCGGCGAACAATTCCTGGGAGCTGCCCAGACTCGCTGGGCTGCCCCCGGCTGCCCCCGGCCCAGGCGGCCGGTCCCGCACGCTGGCCCCGCACACACCGGCCCCGGATGCTCTCGGATGCAGCAACACGTCCCGGTGCAGCGCAGCCGGGTCAGCTCCTCCAGGGTCTGTTCCCCCTCCCCAGCCTGCGATGCTGCAGAATGGCAGCGATCACAGCCGGCAGTGATGCTGCCACAAAAAACAGCAAATTTCACAAAAAAATAGTGAACGTCACAAAAAATAGCAAACCTCACTCAGGAATCCACACAGCGAGGTGCGAGAGGATACGCTGCTCTCTTAGCGTGAGGGCGACCCAGAGGAGAGGCTGGGGACAGGGAGATGGGGCAGCGTGAGGCTGTTAAGAGCCAGGGAGGACAGGAGCAGGCACGGCCACCTCCCAGCCCTGCAAAACCTCTGCACCCTCAAAACCGCGCCGGGACCTTCAGAGGACCTTCGCATTCGGTCCTTCGTCAGGAGCCTGTTTGGGAGCCTCAGACGGGAGCCTGAGCCCAGGAGGTTCAAACTTGCTTTTCCTTTCTCAGCCCCCGGGCTGCCCGGTGCCCGGCACGGCCAGCCCGCAGCAGGCGATCGGGCGAGCGCGTCCCTGCCGGCCCTGCGCTGGGGAGGGGACAAAGCGGCCGGGTCTCTCCTCTCACCCCACGGGAAGGGCAGCCCTGCCAGCGGCTCTGCGGGATGCGCAGCCAGGACTGAGCAGCCGACGTGCCAAGCTCAGCTTTGCCGAGTGCTCAAGGAACTCCAACGTCGTCTTTGTTCCGATTATAAAGTGGGGAAAAAAGAGTTCGCTTTGGAAGCAACCGCTCCCCGGCAGAGCTGGAGACCCCCACACCAGGGCTCTGCCGGACCGCGGGACCCGGCCGCAGGCACCGGTGTAAGCGCAGGCATCTCAGCTCAGCGGGTGCAGGCAGGGCCTGCAGCGTACGTGCAGGAGCAAGCAGTGCACACGCAGGAGCATACTTGCTCCGTGCGCTTCTCCAACTGCACCACCTGAGATCATTCCAGAACATCCCGTCACCATCCTCTGACACGCAAGCGGGAAAGGGAACATCACACCACGACCCGAACTGCAAGGCTCGTTAAACTCTTCCTTCCCCAAAACCTACGCCGAGGCAGCAGGACTGCCGTTCCCATCCTCCCTCCTGTTGCTGCTGCCTTTTGCACCACGCAGTGAAGCCGCACGCTCCGGACCGCCCTGCCTGCTGAAGAGGCCGTCCATCCCGCCGCCCCATCAACTGCCGAGGATCTCCCGCAGGAGCCACCGTCCTCGCAAGCCTCACCACCTCCTGCCCGGGAGGAAGGCTCAGCCCTTTGTCCTCGCCTCCCCTCGCAGAAACGCACACCAACATGTGCACACAGGGCATTACGAAAATAATAAGAAACAGAGCACTCCCCTCACATGTTCTGTCTCACGGGAGGAGGAGAAAAACAGCACCGCAGTGTTTGCATTGCTTAACGCACTGCAAACATACAGGCATGCACTACAGCCATACGCTTCGTACAAGAACCCACGAAGAATAAAATAATGCAGAATTCCGGCTCCGATGCTCGAAGCTCCCTGAGAGACTGGCGCGAGCAGCAGCCCCGACACTGCCTGGTGACCAGGACGTGCCCTGCAGCGATACCCCACCGAGACAATGAACCCGCTGACTCCGGATCCCGCCCTAGTTTTGCAATACCAGTTTCTTTAAGGTTTGCCAAACTGGTTAAAGACTATGCCACAATATTAACTGCTTAGAGAGACTCCCGGTCCCTGCCCGGCCGAGCTCGCTGGCTGCCCCGGCGCTGGCAGAGCGGGCAGAGCGGCCGCGCTCACCTGCGAGGCGTCGCAGCAGGGCCGTGCCTCCGGACCCCGCTGCCCCCGGTCCAGGGCTGCTCCCCCAGCCTGGCTCGGCGGGTTTCAGTTTTCCTTCTTGAGAAAACAGTGGCCCTTATCAGGTGCGTTTCCCCAGTAGGTGGAGAGATTGCAGGGGAGACAGCCGGACTTTGCCTCCAGACAGGGGCATGCATATCAAAAGGCTGGAGGGAAGCGTTTTACGCGATGGCTGGGATGGCAGCCATCACCCAAGCCCTGTTTGAATAACAAAAAGAAATAAAGGACCCCGATGGCCGGGGCTCGCTCCCTCCAGCCTGGCTCCTGCCGAGGGCTCTGGGCTATCGCGCACACAAATGGCCTTTAACTCCCCCCAAACTGAACATTTCCCTCTAATCCTGCGAAGAAAAGCGTTGCTGGGTTGGCAGTTTAGTAAGAAAGGGAGCCCATTTTGGCAGATCTGCTCGTTAAGAGGGGCAGGCTCTCCCCTCCCCTGCCCGTTTCCTGTGCCTGGCCCCTCTCCGGCTCTCGCCGCGCTCCCGCGCTCCGGCACTTCCCTCCATTTTCCCCCCGTTTCCTCTCCTGCCCCCCTGCCCCGCTCCGCTCCCCCGCCGGACCGCAGCAGCCCTTTGCGGCCACCCCCAGGCTCCAGCACGTCGCCCGCTGCCTTTCAGCAAAGCTCGGTTGAAAGAAAAGAAACAAAAAACAAACCGGCCCCTCCTCTCCCAGTGAAGACCAGGCCTGAGAAGTCTCCTGGGCAGCCACCATCACAGCCAGCCGCTGCTCCAGCCGCTCTAGGCTCTTTACCATGCTCATCTCGGTCACGTCCCGCTGAGAGGAGCCACGCTGGCTCTCCCGAGCCCCCTGCCCAGGGACGCGCCCGGCGTGGAGCAGGCTCCGGGGCCGGTGCCTGCGGGCAGGGCTGGGGGCTGCGGGGCTCTGCCGTCGCGCAGGTGGGTCTCGCTCAGCGGCGGCAGGTCCTCGGTCCGGAGCGGTTACTGCTTCATCCTTCCCCTGCACAAGAGGACACAAGGCGATGAGAATGACACCTCACCGTTCCCAATCCCCCCCGCCTGGCCGCGTACAGCGGGGCTCCAGCCTCCAGCCCTCCCCACAGCCGGGGGCTGGGACACCCCGGCTCATTCCCCCTCATTTCGTTAGAAATTAGGAAGGAAACTGGAGACAGAGGCAGACAAGGCAAGTCCTGGTGCAGGGGCAGCACGTTTCAGCCCCCCTCGCTCCTTCTCCAGCCCCCTTCCCGAGGGAGGTGGGTGCAGCATCAGCGAGAGCCCCAGGACCAGCGCTCGCCCCGGGCGTCCACCCGCTGCTCCCCTCTCCCGGGCTCCTGGGACTTGTGCCCTCGATGGGGCCGCTCCGGAGTTCGTTTCTCTTTCTCCGATGCTCTCCCTCCCCACCGGAGCTTCTCCCCGGGCTCGGGAGGAGGAGGACGCCGGCAGAGCTCCCCCGGGTCGGTACCTGCCGGCCGGGCCGGTGCCTGGCAGCTGAGCGCGCCCCGGCTCCGGCCGCCCCCTCCCCTCCGTCCCCAGCCCCGGGGAGACTTCACGCCCGAGGCGCCGGCCGGGAGCCGCTTTCCTGCGAACAGAGAAAAAGCAAGATGCGCTGACAGATCCCTGACCCCAGAACCGAAAACAAAGGTATTCGGCGCCGGCAGCGCTGCCGCGGCATCCCGGGCTCCCGGAAGCCCTCCCCGTGCCCCCCTGCCTGGGGGCGGCGCTGCCCGGGGCCCGCCGAGCCACGGGCAGGGTGACCCCAGCCCCCCCACACTCCCCCCGCCCCGGAGCCATCACTTGCCGTCGCACCGACGGGAACCCGAGGCTCCGAGGGTTTGCCGTGCCCCCGCCCCGCCTCCCCGGCCCGGCCCCGCATNGCCCCCGACAGCCCCGCGCTCCGGTTACATGGCGCTTTAACCCTGCCCGTGCTGGGCAGCCCCTCCTCCTCCTCCTCCTCCTCCTCCGCCGCCGCCGCCCCACGCCTGCCGAGCCGCACGGCGGGGGAGGGGAGGGGAGCGCGGGGTCCGCACCGCACCGGACCCGCCCGGCCCGCCGCGCCCCCGGGCCTGCACCCCCCGGGGCCCCGCATTCCCCCGGGATCCGCACCCCCGGGGCTCCACACCCCCCCACCGCGGCTCCGCACACCCGGCGCCCCTGTATCCCCCCCACAGCTCCGCATCGCCCAGTGCCCCGCATCGCCCCCCCCGGTGCCCCGCATCCTCTCCCCGGGGCTCAGCATCCCCTCCCCGGGGCNCCGTGCCCCCCTGCCTGGGGGCGGCGCTGCCCGGGGCCCGCCGAGCCACGGGCAGGGTGACCCCAGCCCCCCCACACTCCCCCCGCCCCGGAGCCATCACTTGCCGTCGCACCGACGGGAACCCGAGGCTCCGAGGGTTTGCCGTGCCCCCGCCCCGCCTCCCCGGCCCGGCCCCGCATCGCCGGGGCGCAGGGGGTCCCCAGCACCCGGCCCGACCCCGCCGTGACAGCCCCGGGACGCGGTCCCGGGATACGCGGCCGCGGCGCCTCCGCGGGAAACTCCCAAAAGTTGCGACGGGAGCCGGAGGGGCGGGCGGCACCGGGGAGCCCTGCCCGCGGCTGCGGGCGCACCGAGCCCCCAAAACCCGCCCGAGGGCCGAGCGCCGGCAACAAGTGGCAGCGGGGCCCGCCGCCCCCTCCGCCCGCTGCCCCGAGCCCCCGNGGGCCTGCACCCCCCGGGGCCCCGCATTCCCCCGGGATCCGCACCCCCGGGGCTCCACACCCCCCCACCGCGGCTCCGCACACCCGGCGCCCCTGTATCCCCCCCACAGCTCCGCATCGCCCAGTGCCCCGCATCGCCCCCCCCGGTGCCCCGCATCCTCTCCCCGGGGCTCAGCATCCCCTCCCCGGGGCTCAGCATCCCTCTCCAGGGGCTCCGCAGCCCCCCGCGATGTCTCGCATCCTCCCGGGGTTCCCCATTCCCCGGTGCCCGCCGGCGCCCCGGTGTCCCCTTCCCAGCGCCCGGCATCCCCCCAGGGCTCAGGATCCCCCCGGGGCTCGGCCCTCGGGGCCCCCCCGCGGCAGTGGAGCCCCCTCGGGGGACAAGGGGCAGAGCCCCGGCCCTGCCGAGGCACCCTCTGCCCACCGGCTTTCCATCGGCACCGTGCCCGGGCAGCGGGGCGCGGGCAGGCGAAGCCTCACGAGTTTCGCAGTTTTTGTTTGCTCTTCCCCTTCGCCGTACAGAGGCGAGACACTTGTGAGGGCTGTGCTGGGGACGAGGAAAACAGTCGGTGCCTCTCCTGCCCAAGACAAAGCATCCAGAGTCCACGTGGGGTATAATCTTCTCTGCTCACTTGCTATTACTTCTAGACCCAGCAGAAAACTATAAAACAGTAAGAAGAAGGAATGTGATTATCCTGGTGTGATAGAAATAAGCTTTCAAGGCCAGGAGGAAAAATGAGTGAGTTTGCCGAAGTATCTGAACCCTGCGAGAAGCGCCTGGACCAGCCCACAGGCTGCGCAGCAGGTTCCCCCAGAGCACCCCTCCATCCCTGCAAAACAAGCATGAAAAATGTGGCTGCACGTGCAAAAAAAGCCTGAACAGGAGAAGGGGCCGAGAAATCTGGTCTGGATAAGCCTTCAGGAACACTGGAGATTACAGTTCAAATAAACACACACCGCATAAAACTAAAGCTAATTTGCAACTCTGTCGAGTAGATTAAAACCAAGCGAACAGATTTTACTCCTGTTTGTTTTTCCGAATTTGGGAAAGCAAAATGCTTTTGCAGGTTGTGCTCACGAGAGTTTCTAGGGCACTGTTAGAGTGGAATTAGCCCTTGCTTCAAGCATCCACGGGCTCCTCTCCCTTTCTACGGAAACCTTCCTGCCTCTGTTGGCCTCGCTGACCTGCCATCAATCTCCCGCCCGGCTGAAACGCCCTCTTTCTCTCTCTTCCCCTCAGTTATCATTTAATTCAGGAGAGCACGTCTGTGCATACTGTTTGTGAAAAAGGCCTGGTACCAAACAAAGCGGCGCTGGGCAGATTATGAGCCGAACCCTGACCCTTTTCCCTGTCTCTGCTACACACAACCACAGAGAGATGCTGCAAGTTTGTTTCTTAACAGTCGAGAGAGTTTGTATGATACCTCACAGGGAAAAAAGGTACCTTTAAAGAGGATTTTATATTTAGGCTCCTGCCAGGCGTTTCTGGTACCCTGAGCCAGGCGCTCAGCCATTCCTGCTGAACAGGGGCTTGCAGCTGGCAGCCTCTGCCCGGCAGGTACCAGAGCAACCCTGCCACCGCTCCCCGTCAGCTCTGCAGCGGGGGCAAGCGGCGGGACATGGCCCGGGCACAAAGCTCCTCCGCTCCATCCCTGGAGCGGCTGCGAGAAGCCGGGAAGCGTGGCCAGGCACAGGCTTACGTGAGCAGGGGGCAGGGGCTGGGGCGAGGTGGGGGTCCCTCCCCACCCCTGGGCGCAGGCTGCATGTCCTCCACACACCGTGGCACAGCCACGTCCCTCCCCGTGACGGAGTGACTCTCCCATCGGCAGCACAGCTGGACTGCCCAACGCTTCTGCAAAAAATCGTTCCAGCAAGAAGAGCCGTTTGGACACCTGGCTGGCCTCCCTCGGCCGGCATTTCAAATCCATGGAGCCGGTGACCGACCAGCTGAAAGAGCCACTCCCTGTCACCGTCACAGCACAGTCAGATGGGACTGGCAACATCCAATCACACCAGAAGTGACTCCTCATCCTCATCTTCCACAGTGAATGCTTCCCAGTGACCGTGCCAGCCCTTCCACGTGTAACTCAGCACTCCCGACCCTGAATCCACCTCCCCAACAAAGGCTGCTCAGACGTTGCCTTCTCTGTAGCGTCCCAGGTTATGGCACCAGGCCCAGCTCCTCTCTGTCCACCTTATTCTCCCACTTCAAATCTCTTCCTAAAATTCTCCTCCGCCCCAGGCAAACCAACACCGTTCCCTGCCCGGAGCTCTGCTCTGGCTCCGATCGCCTGCTGTCTCTTGCTTTGCACCCAGGTGACTCACGACCTGCTCCGTGTTTCATAAACAGTGTGATCCTAAACAAATAAAGCAATTGAGCAAATATGTGTCATCACCTACAGCCTTCAGCAGCGCAACCTGGTCATCTCTGGATCTGTGGGTCCCAGATTCCCAGGCCCCAGTAAAGGCTAAGTGTTTCGTCTTCTAGCAGCTAGGGAGAAGCACCAGCACCATTAAATCACCTCGGACTGTTGTGAGCTCCTCTAGCGACGCTGGGGCAGGGAGCAGGAGGAACTTTTCGCTGAAGCCGGCAGCGATGGTCCCGCTGAGTTCAGGCTTCGGGGTTTCCCGTGTCGGTGTACGCACAGCACGCGGCACGGCAGCTCTTTCCCAGCCCTCAGTAACAATCATTTTCACTACCTGGCATTCTCCACTGCAAGACCCCATCGGTGCACTTCCCATGGGATGTGTCCTCTTCTTCCACGAGCAGCTCCGTGGCCTGAGCCCTCGTCCCAGCCCCACTCTGACCGCCCACCTCTCCGCCAGCTCCGCTCCACCGCAGCTCCCAGTGACCAGCCGCTCCTCACCACCGCTCCCCGGCGAGGCTCTCCTGCCCCCGGCACCTCTCCTGAGCCCGGGGGAGAGCCGTGCCGCCCTGCAGCGCCGTGGCAGGGCTCCGGCTCCTGAGCGCAAGGTCTGTCCCCGCTGTGGGAAAGCCTCATCCTGCTGCCACATGTGGGAATACAGCCTCCAGCCGCCCCTACAGCTGGGCTGGCTTTTCCCATCTGGGGGGAACTGCTGTTTACACGGAGGTAGGAAGTGTTATCCCTCCTACATGAAGTTTCTAGCCTTTCCTGTGGGCTAGCCAGGACCACATGATACAACCCTCTAATAAAAATAAGGTTAAAAATAAGTGTCATCAGTGTAACCAGAACACGTAGAAAGTCTGCAGCTACCAGCGTGCAAACTTCAAACGCAACGGCACACAAAGAAAAATCTTCAATGCCTCTCTAACAAAGCTGGCCACAAAATCCTCTTTTTCCTAGAAAACAGGATACGCCTGCTACAGCCTAATCTGAAGGGACGAGGCCTCCCCAAACCGCCCTCCTGAGCATAGATACTTCTATGGGGAGAAACACTGCTCCCGGGGCAGCTGCCAGCCGAGCCCCCTCCACTCCAGGTCCAGAGCCGCTCCTGCCCCCCCGGGTAAGGGATTATCGCCCCTGCCCACGGGGAGCCCTGGCAGAGGAAGGGGTTTGCCTGCGGCCACGAGGCAGGAGCGTACCAGAGCCCAGCAGTGGTGCTTCCAGCCCCACCGCAGCCTTCGCACGCAACGCTTGCCATAAATTACTCCTGTAGCAACATTTGCCTGGGAGCAAACGGTGCGGAGTGTGGTGGGGGAGAGAAAGGGGCATTAAGCTGCAGGAGAAACCGAAATCCTGGTCTCAAAGATCTCATTTGTATCAGCCTCCCTGGGAACAGAACTAACCCCTCCAAAGCTTCAGCTGGGCAATCTCCCTCGTACCAGCAAGCCGGGAGGAGTTCAGCATCCCTCAGCCCGTGTAGGGAGATGTTCTCCCGAGTCCACACAGCCCAAGGCAGACACTGCAGATGGGCAGAACACACAGAAAGCGGCTGGGCTCAGCACCAGCCAGGGTGAAAGGCATCTGGGTTTTACCCCCAGCTCGTTCACACACTTTTGGCTTTTCCAGGCCTTTCTCAGGCCAGCAAGTGCAGGTAATACTCCCCCACCTAAGGAAGGGGCTCCAAGGCTGACCTCGGAGTGACTGTAAAGTGCTTTGAGAGCTTTGGATAGAAAGTGGCATCAGAGAACAGGACGGTGACACCCCGGGATTTGATCTCCTAGGAATATATAATAAGGAGCCTTCCCCAGGTAACACTCTCCAAGTCTGACAGGTGAAGCTGAAAAATGCATCTGGAGTAGGGCACACCGATTCTCCGGCTCATTTGGGAGTGCACCGTTTTTAAGACCCTATTTCCCTCTGTGTGTGTGTGTGTCCCATTGCTTTCTGCTGCTGCTTTCACTCCAGTATTTGCGGTGAACAAGCGTGCATATCTGTAGCTCCAAAGTGCTGTCCTCAGCTTGTCCTGGGCTCTGAGGAGTCGATCAGCAACACGTTCTGCATGAGAATGGCCTGGCAGAGGCACCCACGGGGCTGATGGCTGCTGGGGACAGGGGCTGCCTGCACCAGGCAGGGGCAGCCCCGGGGGCTCTGCCCGGGGCGCTGGGGACCATCCTGCGCCTGGCACCCCGTAACTAATCCAGACCGTCACCCTGCAACCTTCTCTTTAATTTGAATAAATCCTTTTCAAAAATGAGCGCTGGCAGAACCAAGCCTGCCTCCCACTGCAGAACCGCCCGTGCCGTACCAGGGATCGTGGCACTTGCATGCCACACGGCAGCCAAACCAGCATCCCAGGAGGTGCCACTGCCGAATTTCCTGGTGATTGTTTGAACAGGATGTTACGAGCACGTACCTCAACTTAAACTCTTCTTCTTGGATCCTGTCACTCAACTTTCCCCAAGAATTTGGTTTGCTGCCTGGGAAATTGTTTAACAACGTTGGCTTCTCCCTCCTGCCATACCTCCTGCATGCTCACACAGGCACACACGCGTGCACTGAGACCATCCTTAATTAGTTCCTAAAGCATCAGCCTAGAAAGACACAGGGAAGTAAAGATCACTCACAGGCTGCTCCTGCACAGCTAATCCCGGCATACAAACCAGACAGAAAATTGCCTCTTTCCTTGTTTCAGTTTTTTGGCCTTACAGTACAAGTGAATGAATTTTGGTGGTTATGAAAATGTGCAATAATTAAGTGCAATTATTAATTTACACCTAGGAAAATTTACATAAGGCTGTACGCAACATTTTAAAGCCAGAGGAAGATCGTGTGCACACGCATTGGCATCCCGTGCCACCCAGTCCATACATCTCCCTGAATGAGTTTTAGTTAAGATTAACTATATTTTAGAGACAAGCACGTCCTGTGGTTTTAAACATGCCGCTGTGGCCAGTTCACCACAGAACCTTATAAATTGTTCCAATGTGAAAAATCTGCCCCTTGTTTTAAGGTGTCCTAAATATTTAGGGTCGAATCCTGCAAGCACCCTCACATGCAATTTCTTCACCTCAACAATCCCATTCAGTCGAGGCACACAGTTCCACCCTGTGTAGATGAAACAGAAAATCTCCCAGCTGGGCTGGGAGGTAGAGGGAGAAGAAAAGGAAGCATGAAGGCTCTTTCCAGCCAGACCACCAGTAAGTATCTCTTAACTCCTCATCATTAGTGGTACTTTGCTGCTTAACTCCTTGTTTATAAACCACTACTGGGATATCTTCACAATGAAAGGCACTATAAAATTTCCTACGCTCTCATTTGCAATTGAAAGTGTCAGTAATAAAACAGAAGCCTTGTGGGTTGTGGCAGTTCTACCTTCCACAAAGGCTTTTATAGGCTGTTCGTCTGCCCGGGCAGCCAGGGAACACCTTCCCAGATAAAACGGATCAGACACATTCACACCGATAGTGAAATAACTGCTGGAGAGCCTATTTCCCTGCTCTTGGAAAGCTGCAAAATAGCAGCTTAAGGCAAGGGAGTCTTTAGGCATGCCATCAGCTCCATTGTCCTCCGCGGGAATACATCCAGTTTTCTGGATCAAGGCCTTCCTCCCGAGCACAAACAGAAACGAGACCACGTAGCAGAGGGTGAGAAGGCGATTTTACAACTCACCTGCCTTCCCACACGTCTCAGAATCAAGGAGCCCTCCTGCTTATGGGTTATGGCGAGAATCGGGTTAGGATCTCCCTGTGAAACCCTGACTCCTTCGACACCTCGACACTTTCTGTCCAGGCTGAGCTGCCTCTTCACCTTCCTTACCCGGAACCCGTCCACCCCACGGAGCCCAGCCACGGGAGGGGAGCTGCTCTGCCCGGGGGAGCTGCTCTGGTCCTGGGGAGCTGCTCTGGCCCCGGGGAGCTGCTCTGGCCCCGGGGAGCTGCTCTGCCCGGGGAGCTGCTCTGGTGCTCTGGCCCCGGGGAGCTGCTCTGGTCCTGGGGAGCTGCTCTGGTCCTGGGGAGCTGCTCTGGCCCGGGGAGCTGCTCTGGTGCTCTGGCCCCGGGGAGCTGCTCTGGCCCCGGGGAGCTGCTCTGCCCTGGGCCACCCATCACCCTGAGCCTGGGCCAGGCTTAGCAGTGGGCAGTGCTGGGGTGGCATCCGGAGAGGGAAACTCATACCTGAGTTTCTGGTCTTAAGAGGATTTGTCAGGGGGGAAAAAAGAACATTCACCCTATAAACTATGTTTTTTAAACAATTTATTTGAGGTTTTTGTACGGAAAAACAACTTACGCTGTTCAGCTGTCAGCCAGACCCCCACCCGCAGGTGAGTTTAAGCCTCGGCACGCTGAGGGCACCCACAGCTCTCTCCCTTCTTGCCTGTAGGTTAGGGTCCGCGCTTACCAGCGATCACCTGCAATACCTGCAGGATGGAGATCTTAGAGGAATGAAGAGTAAACGTTTATTGGCACAAACACTCAGATACATACGTACTGCGGCTCTAATTTTGGGGTTCGACCGACCAGTTCTGGGTAGGAACGCAGGAGGCTGTCCCACACCTTCCCATCAAAACTAACTGTCCCGTGTGACCGATGAACGGCGCGGGAAGCCGGGCTGGGGGCGAGCCTGCCCGCGCTCCCCCCTGCCCGCGGACTGCGCGGCCCTGGGGCCTGTGGCACGGCGCTGCCGCGAGCCCCGGGCCGGGCGACTGGCCACGCCGGGCGACTGGCCACGCCGGCGAGGGGCTCCCCCAGCGCCGCGGCGGGCGCTCGGGCTGCGGGGGCCACCTCNACTGGGCGCCATCGGGCCTCCAGGCCTCGCAGCCCCGGTACTGGGCCCCATTGGGCCTCCAGGCCCCGGAGCAGCCCCGGTACTGGGCGCCATCGGGCCTCCAGGCCTCGCAGCCCCGGTACTGGGCCCCATTGGGCCTCCAGGCCCCGGAGCAGCCCCGGTACTGGGCGCCATCGGGCCTCCAGGCCTCGCAGCCCCGGTACTGGGCCCCATTGGGCCTCCAGGCCCCGGAGCAGCCCCGGTACTGGGCGCCATCGGGCCTCCAGGCCTCGCAGCCCCGGTACTGGGCCCCATTGGGCCTCCAGGCCCCGGAGCAGCCCCGGTACTGGGCCCCATCGGGCCTCCAGGCCCGCAGCCCCGGTACCAGCCCCTGTCAGGCCTCCAGGCCCGGTGCCCGGGTCCCTGCTGGGTCTCAGCCCGCTCCAGAAGGGAACCGCGTGTCCTGGTGCCCGAGGCCGGGTTGCAGAGCGTGGCCCCGGGCTCGGCGGCACAGCCCGGGCCCGGCCGGGCGAGCCCTGCAGCTTGGTTTTCAGGCTGCAGCGTGTTCCTGACCCGCGTCGTCGCGCCCTGCGTGGGCAGGAGGGCCCTGTCGAGCACTGGTTTTCCTCGGTGGGCCTGCAGAGCGTTCGGGTTGTGACTGCGGCCCCACCACCCTCCTGTCCCCGGTGGGTGCTCCCGCTCCACGGTGCACGCCTGCCTCCGGGTCGCCCACACGCCGGGCGCGCAGCGGCGTCTCAGAGCTGAACCATCAGCTCACGCTGAAGTTAGTGGACGAGCAGAGGCTTTTTTAGCTCAGCTTGCCAGAACCGTGGCTAACAGCCTGGTGCCATCTCAGTTAGACGGCTGACGAGGGTAGGACAGGACGAGCCATGTGCAGACCAGCCGGCTGCACCCGGAAGGCCATGGCCGGTGCCGGTGCCGGCAGAGGAGGGAGCGTGGTGGTGCTCTGCCCCACGGGCAGGCTCTCCAGCCCTGCCAGCTGCACGCTCAGAAAAGTGAAGGCAGCAACTAGACCTTTAACCAGTTCTTTTCCTGTCCTGAGTTAGTCTGGTTACCCTATGGGGTTTGTGAAATATGAGAGTAGATGTTCGCATCTTTTCCCACTCACAGTTTTTGGTTTACACAGGATAGAACAGCAGCTTCCGATTAGCCACGACTCACAAAAGCCCTGTGCAGCGCTAGCTATCCGCTGCACAAACCCCTTGAGAGTCTCTGAAAAGCATCCATGAGCAAATCCCATCCCTAAGCACCTCGTAGCGCCGAGGACGGGAGTACCTTACCAGCACGGGAGGTCAAGCTCTGGGACCAATGCACCGGGGGCAGGTGGAGCTGCGCCAAGGTGGTATATCACCCTCGCGGAGGTGATGGTGCTGAGAAATGACGCGTGCCGATGCCCGACTCCGTAACACTGTCCCGTTTCTTCACAGCAATTCTCAGCGCTGACTGAAGTGCTCTTCCGCTTTCTAACGGAGCCCAAGGAGGTAAGGCATGTGCAGAACACCGCGGGGAAGCGCGTGAATGCAGCTCTCTGGTGAGAAACATGCAGAGATAAGATTGTGTCGCTGCTCTTTCTCTTGAGCAGGTAGAAAGGTTTCTGACTCAGCTCTCAGACTTCGCCACCATGAATAAAATCAGCTTGGGCCCCCTGAAAAACATTGTCAAAAGTATTCTTCTGGTACCTAATGGTAAGTGATACATTTGCATATGCTACCCTGCGGCCAAACTATTGCATTCATTCCTGCATGCTGCTAAAGTGTGTCTTCAGAACTGCAGTGCACTTTGCTTGCACTAATCGTAGCTAATAAATGGCTTAGCATTCAAGAATCAAAAATTCTCCTGTTGAAATATCCCTGTTTAGCGACTCGGGCATTGTATTCTTTACACCCTGCCTGCACACACGTTTCACAGGCTTAACTAACGTTATGCATGAAATGCAAGAGGTTTAACTTGGACAGGTTTAACTTGTACCTGTAAATCCAAGTTTGCCAGACCAGCGCAACCTTTTGTTGGCACTAAGTCTTTGTAGGAACTTCCATCCAAGAGACCCAGTACTGTAATTCCTACAAGGACGAGTGCTGTTTGAGACAGATAAGACAGTGTACGCACCCCTCTAGAGTGGGCTGGGAACCGGCATGGTTCTGGGCCATATAAAGGAGGCATCTGTCCTTGCAGTCTTGTTTTAGAAAAACACTCATGTGTCCAGCAGTTTCTCATTCATAAATGGTGGGGAAGAGGGGCAGGGGGTTCCCCCTTGAATACCCCAGACTCCAGCACTTTATGAGATTACTCTGATGTTGTGGCTGCCGTTGGACATGATAATACATCAGACACCTCCACGGCATGTTCATCCCATTGATCCTTCTTCTTACTAACAGTCCCTTGCTACTGTCCTTCAGTCCTGGGCTCCCCATAGCTTTCTTCACAGCAGCGGAGCCATGCGCAACTGTTTCCTGCATTTGGTCTGAGCTTGCTTTCTACTACTTCAAGCCGTTTCTTCTGTCCAGGAGTAGCAATGAATAATTTCCTTTCCTACAGCTGTCTTGAGGGTATTTAATGTGGAATCAGCATTTTTTTCCCTTCCTGATTCTGGAGTAGGTGCACTCAGTCCTGTTTGTGTGCTCTGGCTCCAATCCCGTTGTAACTTTTCGTTAGCTCTGGGATGCCGCAGACAGTATCGGACCAGCTTACAGCGGATAGCTTTGCCTATGTGCTACACAGACGGAAAGCCACGTGGGACTGGCAGCCTCTTTGAATTTATGAGATTCCTGCTCTTGGCTTCAGAGAACAGAATCCTTGTAAACTTCCATGTGCTGCCTGTGCCCCAGAACAAAGGAGGCAGGCACAGCAGGGGAAAGTGTTATATGCACACGTTCACACCCATAATCCAAAACACAGCAGGTAGGTCAAATTAGTAGCCTGCCAGCCTTAACAGTTCTCCTTTAACAAGCAAAGCTTCTATAGGAGAGAAAGCAGCAACTTCAAAACACAACCGGTGCTGCCGTTTCCATGGATACCTGCAATGAAATCTCTCCCTTCTCTCTCCGGCACTCCCATCGCCCGGACTTTTACAGCACTGGGCATCTGCAAAGATACCGGCAGGCACAACTGTATTTCCTATCTTGACGAGCTGTGGTTTGTTTCAAAACACAGCCCAAGAACAGAGGCTTTCTATCGCAGGGTCTCCGTCCCTCCGTTTATTTGCCTCAGTAAAGATTGGTTTGACTCAGTAAAAAGTGATTTTTCTTCTTTACATTGTTTATTCAGGTGCCCTGAAGAGGAATTTGTCTTCTGAACAAGTCAGAGCGGATTTTATTGCTCTAGGTAGGTCACCTGACTTTCACTAAATAAAAGATAATTAATATTTATCACATATAGTAATCTCATATCGTTTCTCCCACAGGCCTCAGTGAGGAGAAAGCCAGTTATTTTGCAGAACAGGTATTAATATATTTTTGCTTGTTTCTAAGCTAAGAAAATGACAGTCTTTGAGTGGGAACTTGTAAAACCCCGCTGTGATACTGAGATGTGTCAGCACTTGGGGAATTTTCTTCAAAACCAGCTCAGAATTTTGAACTGAAGATCTTCGTATAACTGATAAGGAACACTTTGTCTAACGATACTTCTGGTTTGCCGTGGCCTCTACCTCATCGGTGTAGTGATTCCTCCACTTCTGCGTGGCTTTCCTTTGATTGTTTTCTGCTTTGCATGCTTTGAGCCCCGGGGTCACGCAGTTACATGAACACATGACTTTTTGAGCAGATATTGTTACACTGAACCAGTGTTAAAACAAAAACAGTGAGTTTCATTTACAGAGGTGACAAGGCAGATGGAAATCCTAGCAGGACTCAAACATTATGAAAGCCCTCCTGACCACATTAGTTTGCCCCTTTACACACCTCCACTTTGGGCTTCTGCCGTCAGTCTGCCTAGTTTCCAATTTATGTTGAAATTACAGGTAACATAAATAGAAGCCTCTCTGAATTGGTCACTTGCGTGTCTTTTGCTCTTGCAGTGGAAGGTGAATTCCCCCACCCTAACACGCCTGGCTGTTGGGCAGACGCTGATGATTAACCAGCTGATAGATATGGAGTGGAAGTTTGGAGGTAATAGAGCTAAAACATAAACCGAATGGGTTGGAAACCCTACAGCAGCTCTCAGCTAAGTATTTTTATTTCACAGTTTAGGTAACAGATTATCTCCCTTCTCTTCTTTCTGACTCACAGTGACTGCTGGGAGCAGTGAACTGGAAAAAGTGGGAAGTATCTTCTTACAGGTAAATCTCCTACATCAGAGCGTTCAGGTTGTAGTGCAGTTAAGGAACAAGCTGCGACCAGGCATGTGGGAAATGCTGGCTGTGAGAGGAACGAGAGGAAAGCTGGATCTCGTAGGAACAGGCTCTACAACAGTGCATCTGCTTCAGTCTTCTGAGTGCAACTGCCAGCAGATAGCAGGCACGCTGCTATTTGTTTCTCTTCTGAAGACAGCGTATTGTGTATCACAGAAGCGTAGCTCGCTCTGAAAAGCTGCTCAAAAAGCTCAATCTAGCAAAGGTCACGCTGTCTTGGGGATGGAGGGGAAATGTGATCATTTATAAGGACTTCCAGAGATGCTCCCAATGCCTAAGGAATCCTTCTCCCAAGTAACAAGTGAGGGGACGAGAGGAAACGGCCTCAAGTTGTGCCAGGGGAGGTTTAGGTTGGCCATTAGGAGAAATTTCTTTCCTGAAAGAGTGGTCAGACCTTGGCACAGGCTGCCCAGGGCAGCGGTGGAGTCCCCATCCCTGGAGGGATTTAAAAGACGTGTAGATGAGGCGCTTGGGGACATGGTTTAGTGGGCATGGGGGGGTTGGGTTGATGTTGGACTCGATGATCTTAGAGGTCTCTTCCAACCTTAGTGATTCTGTGATTCTATGATTCCTACAGTGACACTTCCCAAAAAGCCTGTCAAAGATGTGCGTGCTTTGCAGCAGTCTGCCCGTCCAAAACTCACAGCAGACTCCTGTACTTCTGTCTTTTCACGGTGCTCAGAATACAGCTCTCTCAATTAAAATACCTCTGCTTTTTCTTCCCCCAAGCTGAAGCTGGTGATTAAAAAAGGAAGCCAAATGGAAAACGTATATATAGGTGAGTTAACAGTTCTGGAAGAGAAGGAAGCATCCGAGCGGCAGCTCAGAGCTGCCGGGTGTTGCTGGCGGTGGGGGATCCTTGGGTGCGGACCCAGCAGGGGTCACAGCGAGAGCGTGGCGGTGGGCGCTGCGGCTGCCCCGGCCGCTCCCCGCCGCAGTCCTCGGGCCGTGTTTAGGAACGCTGGCTGTTGGGCAGTCTCCGCATCTTTGCGTAAGTAAATACAGATACGCCGCGGAGCCGTGGAAAGCCATCGGAGCAGCATGGCAGACGAAGAAAGCAAGCAATTCCCAAGCATTGGTTGCTGTTAGGAGCAGCCCAGCCCGGAACCCCGCGCAGCCCAGCTAGCGTAAAGAAACAGCTGCCGAGCGCCAGAGTGTCTAATCCTGCCTAGCTTGGGTGAACACGAGCGGCTCTGCGGTAGCACCAGAATGGCTTTTCCAATGTTGGAAGCGTAACCTGACTTGATGCCTCTTTTTTTCTGCAGAGTTAACTTTGCCCCAGTTCTACAGTTTTCTGCATGAAATGGAACGGGTCAAAACCAGTCTGGAAAGCTTCAGCTGAAACTGCATGGGCCTGACCCGACATCTGTCCAGGATGTTTAATTCCTCCTTGTGGGCCTGCAGATCTGCTCTTTCCCAGCTGACTAACACCCTGATGAGAGAAGACAAGGCTGTGCAACAAGCAGTGGTGCCACGGCCCAGAAGGACCCATCAATCCTTCAGAACCTGAAACTTCAGCAAGTGTTTCGAAGCAGCTACAAGTCCACTCATCTCTTTTTTTTATACTGTTATGAAAAATAACATAACCATAATAATACAGTCAGAAATATGTGGATACTTGTATTAAAATAGTAAAGAAATAAACTCATTCCCATCCTGCTCCATTTACATCAGCATTTGATTTTTTGAGAAGAAGAGAAACAGAAGCAAAGAATCATTTTCAAACTCGGAAGAATTAAGCAGAGAGGACAAGGGGAGCATCTAACGTGGTGAATCACTTAATGCTCACTTCCAAGCCTCTCGCTTCTCTTATATTGAGAAATGGATTGATTAATCCTTCCCAATCATGCCTCATTATTGACAAGTATCTCAGTGGTAGATGATTTTAAGTCTTAAACAATCAAACATCTGCCTCCATGCACGAGGGAAAAACATCTCAGGGGGTGACCAAATGGATCTAGTCTGTGTGTGCTGGGCTCTAGCGAGCAGCTCTTTAATCGGCAGTTTGTGCGCGATGGCAGTTAGATCCAGCCTTTCCTTCTGGACGTACGTCCAAGCCCCGTGAAGCGCCATTAGCTCGACTCCAGTTGTCTAATGGCGAGGGTGAGCTCTTCATCGGGAGGCAGAGGGGTGCCCTGACCTGACCCAGGGGCAGTGGAAGATGTTATTTTCACCGAGGTTCCTCCTGTCCTGGACCGTTTAATTGTCCAGTGGCCCTTGGCAGCCTGAGCTCGCTGTAACCTCCCACGGCAGAGCTGAACGAAGCCCCCTCTTACAGCGCGCTCCCTCCACCCCCGGGATTTCCCGAGGCACCTCCGTGTCCCGAGGAACTCAGCGGTCGCAGCAGACGGAATGAGCTGCAGCACCGGGGTAAATACCAGTAAGATCCTCTCCCTTTCCAGCCTACACCTGCAGTAATTCACTGTCCTGCGGCGTCCTGCAAGCCTGTTGTGGGACAAGACACGCTGCGGCTCCCTGTGCGTGATCTGCTCCCATTTAAAGCCGTGCAGAGTTTCTGTGAGAAAGGAGCCGCAAAGCTCCCTGCAACTCACTTTACCCGCAGGTTTTCAGCTTGCAGAAAACCCAGCGATTTTCTGCATTGCATTTCATGTGGTCCTGCACGAGTGACTAGAACCGATAACGAGCGTAGGCTGAACCGTGTGTTTGGGAAACAGCTCGCGGAATCCTGCTGGCAAACCTGGGGACAGTATTTGCATATTTATTTTCCCACGTATCAGGCCATTCACAAGCATTTCAAGCTTTGTCACATGATTACGGTAAAAATAATTTAAAAATCCTCTGAAATAATGCCCTGCAAAATATTCCATCTCCTTTTGGGTGGCAGGAAAAGCTATTTCAGGGAGGAAGAAAATGTCCGAAGGGCGGCTTTCTCAAGACAAAAGGAAATTTTTTGCTTTACATTTTCTGCTGCCTCTTCCTATTATTTCTCCTCACTCTGCCGGTGCCAGGCCGGCACCACTCAACCCTATTTGGTTACGGCGGGAGGTGGACCACAGCGATGCCGGAGAAGATGCCAGGCTCAGCTGTGGGTCAGGAATCCGCCGCCCCCCGCGCTCCTCCTCCCCCTGCCCGCTTGGGTTTAAGCCGCTGGGGGCTGACGCGCGCCGCGGCCCGCTGACCCCAAGCGCAGGGGTCACCTCCGTGCTGCTCCACCATCCCCACGGGCATCTCTGATCAGCGGCATCAGAGCGCGCTGCCGCCGCGCCGCTGGGACGCGGCGTGACCTTCGTGCTGCCACCAGCGCTCCCCGGCCGCCCCTTTCATCCCGCGCACTTGGCTGAGCATGAGCCGCGCTGGCAGCCCCCGGCGGGGAAGGGGCGCGGGGAGGGAGCCGGCTCCAGCAGCACCGGCGCGGGGCGACGCCGGCCACGGGGAACCGGGTTGCCTTCCCGGTCGCGCTGGCCAGGGGCAAGCACGGCGCTGGGAAACGCAGCCATGCCTTTCCTGCGCAGCGCGGCCCCGGCTTTGCCGCATTGCCACCAGCTCAGGGTGACGGCGAGTGCCCGGGCCCTGCGCTGGGGCTCGGCAGGCAGCGAGCGCAGCCGCGGGGAGGGCTGAGCGGGGACCGAGCCGCAGCTGGGAGGGAAGGGGCTGCTGCGGTGCCCGTTTTGCCCGGGTTTCCGGGCGGCCCCTGCGGCGCTCGCCGCGCTGCCTCTTCCGGCTGCCCGCCAAGCCCAGCCAGCCGAGAGCTAATCTCCGCGGGACAGCGGGCGCAGGGGAAACAGGGGCCTCTTACACCTTGGGGTGAAGCTAACTGCACTCCTGCAGCCGTTTGCATCCCCGAGGGCTTTCTCAGCCCATTTCCTCTGGGGGCAGCTGTGCCGCAGCCCCCCCCGTTCTGCCCAGGCCCCCCGCTGCGGGGGCGGGAGTGGGGGGGGACGTGTGAGCCCTCCTGGCCGCAGCCTGGCCCCGAGCGTGGGGGCTGCAGCGGGGCACGGGCGGCTCTGCTCTGCCGAAGCCGCAGCACAGTCACCCCCTCGCACACTTGCAGCCCCACTCGCCACAGTGGGGACCCTCTGCTGCCTCAGGGACCACTCGTTGCAGCCCGGGCTGCCGGGCAGTCTCTCCCGAACCGGGGGGAGACAGCAGAGCGGTCCCCAGGCGCCAGGCTGCAATGGGTCCTGTGCTCCCAGGCTCCACACGCTCATCCCCACCAGCCTCCTGCGAAACCACGCCAGGAGCCAGGAGCCGGGGGCTGCGCTCGCGGGGTCTGTCGCTTCCCGGCACCAATTCAATGCAGTTGTGATTCTCAACCGCGGCAGATGCTAATGACCGAGGGAGCTGGGATGTTTTTGGATGCCGCATCTTCTCCCCACTGGAAACACCACTGCTGTTCCCTTCACACGTGAAGGAGCCCTCCAAGCCCCGAGAACAAAAGCCTCAGTGGGCTCGCCGCCCTCCCCCTGCTCGGAGGTGGCGGAGCAGACACAGGCTCCGCTTCCGCTCCCGCCTCGACCCGCGGGCCGGCGGGGAAGGAAGGAACCGGGGCTCGCTGCCTGCTCTGCCTGACCTTCAGCAGGTCGCGTGGGAACCAGCGGAGCTCCCACGGGAACCCCC
>VZTQ01004747.1:57205-74114 GCA_013400755.1 Pelecanoides urinatrix
CCGGGCAGCGCTTGGCACACAGAGCAGCCACACGCTGCGGAGAGAGGAATATTCTTTCACTGGGAGAACAAGAAGAGCCCTCTGATGGCTGCCTTGTCCCTTGTAAACACCAACTTTGAGAGCATCAAATTACAGCCGCTGCAGCGGCTCCAAACAAGATGGTAATCAGGCGCACGGGAGGCACTGTGCCTGCACAGCGGGTGCTGCCGGGCAGCGGGGAGCACCGGGGGCCCGGCCCGGTGGCACCGCTGAGGCCATGACACTGGCTCCTGCACCGCAGGGCTGCCAGGGCCCGGTGCGAGCGATGGTCCCACTGCCACCCTGACCCCAGACAGCGCAGCGGCTCAGCCGAGCCCTGGGGCGTGCGGGAGCCCCCCTGCCCTCCATCCCCGCCCTGGCAGGACCGCTGCCTGCACATCCCTGGGTGCTGGGGTGCAGACACAGAGGAGGGACTCGGCAGGCGCAGGGCCCCTGTGGCAGGGAAAGCACCGCAGCTTGGCTGCAGCCCTGCGAGGGCATGCCGCAGCCCGGCGCGCCGCAGCCCTCGGCAGCCATGGGTGCGTGGCACGGATGGCTCCCACGGCGAGGGCCAGGGTGGACCAAGCCCCCGCGGGACAGGGCTTGGTGTGCTGCTGCCGCCTTCCCTCCCGGCATCACGGCTCAGGATACGGACCATCCCTGCAGCCTGGGGCTTCTCCCCGAGCCGCACCCGCAGCGGGGCCGGTGCCCTGGGTGCAGCCCTTGCTGCCCAGCAGAGCTTTCGCAGGCAGGCGCAGCCTGGCAGAGCGCAGGCCCGGGACCGTGCAGCTGGCAGAGCTGCAGGCAGCTGCCTGCAGCGCAGGGCTCCCCCCTCACTTCTGCCCCGCGGCCCCCCCGCCGGGCAGGACCCTGCCCCCGCCCCGGCCCCCCCCGCTGCTCCCCGCCGGGGTCCAGCCCNCCGCCCCTCCCGGCCCTCCCCGGGGCCGCTGGCTGCCGCCCAGCCCGGAGCTGCCCTGCTCTCCTCCTCCTCCTCCTCCTCCTCCTCCTCCTCCTCCTCCTCCTCCTGCGGGCGCGGGCAGCGGCGCGCACGGCCCTGCCTAATCTCACGGGTATAAACCCACCCTGCGGCTTTTGCCGTGGAGGAGACGGAGCGGGTCCCGAGCGGCGCGGGGCTGCGCGACCCCCGCCCGGAGGGGCCGGGGAACGGCGGGGCAGGAAGGGGAGAGGCGCCCCGGCGGTGATTACCCGGCCGAGCCCTCCCCGCGTACTGCAGCCATAGCAACAGCGATGGGCTGTCCCAGCCGGAGTCTGCAGTGCAATAAAAGGAGAGAGAGGGACGCAGGGAAAGAAAGAGCCGCGCGTCGCGCTGGGCAATCTCCTAAGGGGTTGGCACAAACAAACAGCAACTGGAAGCAACTGGAGCCAATCCCCCAGCTCCCTTTGTAATGCTTTCTGACACAGATTCCCTCTCCATGGCTGACTTTGCAAGTTTCCCCATCCTCGCACGGCTTCTTTTCATGCGACTAAATTATACACGAGAGGAGGGACATGCTGGAAATTCTAGTGAAAGAATAAAAATGTGCAGGTTTGTGTAGGCGGCTGCAGCCTGGCCGCCTCCAGGACTCCTCCTGCGAGCAAAGAGGGGCAGGACCTGGTCCCAGGTCAGTAGCATCAAAGCCCGTGAATTTTGAAACCACCAAAAAGAAAGCTTTTCCTGCGGAGAGCAGGAGAGCAGCGGCATGCAGACCAGGGCCGTGCCTGCGGCGAGCCTGTGGTGGGTGCCAGGACCGCAGTCCTTCCAGGAGCGGCGGCTGCTGTCCCAGCACGCAGCACCCTCCGGGACGGAAGACGATGCATTCACTTCCCCTGAGAAATGTCTTGTTTAGGGGCCAGTAAAAAATATGCAAAGCCGGCAGGGCTGGGCCTCTGAGCCTCTCAGGCAGCTTCCCCCCATCTCTGTAGTTGGGTGGGAGCGAGCTGAGCCCCAGCAGCAGAGGGAAGGGGAAGGCAGGGCCGGAGGGAGCGCGGGGGCGGCGGGGGCGGCTGTATGCTGAGATTTGGGATGCCACGGAGCAGGACGGGGAGATGTGCGCGGGATAGCGTCTCCTCCAGACAGCAGGCATGCGGAGAAGGCTCCGGCTCCCCGCAAGCCCAGGTGGGTGGAGCATGCTGTCACTTTTTGGTGCTGGGCAAGCCCGGCATTGCTGTCGCAGAATTGCTGCCTGTGCTCTGATGAGTCAGTAGCAGCGCTGCCACGTTTTCCTCCTACCAGGCAGCGTCCTGCTGCGGGTCGGTCGTGCTCCGCACCGGGACGCTCCCGCACACGCAGCGCTGGTTCAGCTCCGGAGCCACGTGGGTGGGTGAATCTCCGGGGAAGCCCCTCTGGAGCAAAGGGCTGCGCAGGGATGAGGACACTGACCTGCAACTCGGGCGAGATGCAGAGCGCCTGGCTCAGGCGGCAATCCCATGGGACACGGGCATGTTCCTGTGCCTGCGTCCCACCTCCTCTGCCAGACAATGAAACACTGCCCTCCTTCCCAAGTCACAGCAGAACAAATAAAGCAAGCGCCATATGGTGCCAAGACACGTTGGAAATGGGGCCAAGCCCAGGAGGTAGGGGAGATGGCAAGCCTCCATCCCCACACCAGTCCCCATCTCAAGCTCCAGGCCAGGAGCGCTCCTCCTCCCCCCCCAGCCACTGCCCCACTCCCCAGGCTGCCGGGCACAGCTCCGCATTTCAGCCGTGGCTTTGCAGTGACTCACTTGCCCTCCTCCCTGCCTGCACTCGTGGGGCACATGCAAACCAAAGCTGTCCCCAAGAGCACTTCTTCCCGTAAGGGCTGGGCTAGGGACACGGGAGTCACCGCTGGGCCGGCACTGCGGCACTGTCAGGAGAGAACGCCCTGCACCCTGCCACGGGACAGTGCAGGTCCTCCTACCCTTCCCCTCACAGATAGGAGCAGCAGCTGCAGACAGCTTGTCCCCTGGAGCCCCTGCAGCCTCGGGGCCTGAGGAGAAGCTTCCCCACACCCCCAGGACACCACGGGATACGGGACCCTCCTGTCAGCAGAAAGTGGCATCATCTTTCTGCCTGCCACAGCGATCCTCCTGCCTGGACACGCTCTGGAAGACCTGCAGCTCAGGGATGCCCCGTGTGTTTTCAGGCAAGTCACCTGCAAGCACAGGCATCTAGAAGTGAGATAGCTCCAAGCAGAGCGGGGCATCCCGACGGCTGGGCTTTCGGAGGTGCTGAGCCCTGCAATTCCCCTGCAGCCGGCTGGCTGGAGCAGATGCGCATCCCCCCAGCACCCAGCCCGCCCTGTCTGCTTGAGGCTGGGGCCCCACCCGGGACAGCAGATCCCAGAGCTTCCTCGGGGGCTTCTAGGGCTCTTCCTGGGGGAAGAGGGGCTCCAGGAGCCCCCCAAACTCTAACAGACCTGATGCAGGTTTAGCAAGCAGATGCCAGCCTCGGCCATGCCCGGGAGCCCCCTTTGCACAGCCAGCGTGGTTCGTACCTGCCCTGCCACCCTCATTTGCCCCATTCCCTCTGCAAGGGCCTCGAAGAGGGAAGAGCTTGGCTTTGCCCTCCAGACCGAATGAATCAAAATCAGGATCTCTTGAAGGTTTTGTAGCCATGGGGCTCAACTCTATCACTTGCTCATGTGAGTGGATCATTTGCACCTGAGTCATGCCGATGAGAATCAAGTAAGTTGTGCAAGCAAAGGAGTTTATTGAATCATACACAAAAATGTAGGGATGATAAGGATCAAACAGGACCCGGAGCAGCCCACAGCTCTCTCCCTGCCATCCTCCTTCCTCATTTAAAGAGGCAGCTCTGCCTGATGGAGAGTCCCAGCGACCTGGCCCCGGTCCCTACCTGCCCCCGGCCTCCAGCAAGGCACCCGTCCTCTGGAGATGCTCCGCACCGGCTGGTGCTTGCAGGGCGCTCTGCAGATGCGAAGCGCTCTATGAAAATGTTCTGTGTTATTGTTTATTGCCAGTGCTACAGATAACGGGAAAAGCAAGGGGCAGCCTTGCCCTGCACAGCCTACCTACGCTTCTGTGGAGGGAACGTGGCCTCGGCCGAGGGTCCCGGCTGCGACACAGTTTGTTGGCCAGTGCTGCGGAGGTCTGCGCTCATCGTGGTCCGAGCTCCACTCGGGCTTCCTACCCCACCACGTGTTGATAAACAGAAAAAAATGTACAATGGACGCATTGAAGTTCATAGTGAAGCAGAGTACAGCAGTGTCTGGTCTGAAGGGGAACTTCTGCATTATTTTTTGCTCTATTAATTCAGAGGTGGGAATTGGCTGAAACAGAGACAATCCACAGGACACAGGGTCTGGATTTCTGAAGACCCCCAAGGTTAGATCCAGGGCAGGGTTAAACACCAGTAGGCAAAAGAACAGCAGCAACACCAGGAACAAAGGGGACGTGGGTGTTTTGGGCAGGCTGACTCCTAGGAGCAGAGAAGGGTTGCCGGGAGGTACGGGGCCAGGGCGTCCCCGGAGATGGGCACCGCTGGGAAAGCACGTGCAGCTGCAAGGTGAGGCCGGGGATCCCGGGTGGATCCCCAGCCAGCGGCTGGCAGCAGGCTCCGCCGGCGCTGCTCGTGCACCGGGGACCGGGGAGGAGGCTCACCCTGCAGAGCGACCGCCCGCCTTTCCCCGCCGGTGCCCGTCCCTGGGGGACGTACCGGCCGGCCACGGCGCTGGCAGCGCGGCGGCACGCACGGACCGTGCCCGGGTGCTGCAGGGCGAGCAGCGGGCACAGCTCAGCCCAGCCAGCCTCCGCGCTGCAGGCGGTGGCAGCAGGCGGGGGGGCCAGGCAGCACTGCCGGCAGCAGCCCGCCGGCGGGGAGAAGCCAGAGAAGCCCTGGGTCCGTGCCGTGACCCAGGACCTCGCAGCAACCAAGGCCCCTGAGCAGAGCAGACACCCCCGAAGGCGACAGGGTTTGCACCAAGCGATGCCTATGTCCCAGCACTGCGCTGGCCGGATCCTGCTCACCCGCAGGCAGGCCTGGGGCCTGCGCCTGGCAGGAGGTATCGCAGGATCGGGCCCAGAGCAATCTGTTCAGATAGAAGTGGGTGGTAAATTAATGGAAATGGGAGAACAACTCCCCTGTAGCTCCAAAGCGGGGCGTTATCAGCGAGCAGAGCTCTAACGAGCCACGGAGAAGGCTGGAGCCCTCCGTGCCATTTCATCGCTGCTGCTCTGCGTCGGATTTCCCAGGAGCCCTGCAGCCTCGGCCTCATTAATTATGCAAATGAAAAGGTGTTGCCAACGCGCCATCCCTAGGTAGGATCCCTGCGACTGAAGTTGCGCCCCGACCGGCGGCCGCTCCCCCTGCGTGTGGGCAGGGAGGGTCCGGGAGCACATCAGGCAGGATGGATGTTTGCAATAATTATCCAGTCATCCCCTTCAAGTGTACTGCAGCCATAGCAACAGACAGATGTTCTGTCCCAGCCAGAGTCCGCAGCGAGCTGGGGAGAGAAGCACAAAAATTAACCCGTTCAGCCCCAGGACGACACAGAATCCGCCTTATTCTGGGACCAGACCAGACTTCAACACCCCTGAGAAAATTCTAGGAAATCAGGCAAAAAACCGACCACGCACCCCCCAAATAAAATCAACAGAAATTGCCCCAGTGCTCGCTCAGCCACTGCCTGACACAGAAAGTTGAACGAAAGAAGCCGCATCCTGCAGGCTGCGGGCCCGGCTCTGCCGAGTGCCCCAGTGCCTCGCGTCCCGTTACGGGTAACGAGCCTGCTCGTGCTCAGCGTCTCCCGGGGGCGATGCTGCAGGCGAGGCTCTCCAGGTCTGGTGGTAACGAGCCTTTGGAGACGCACGGCCCTGGGGAACCTGTTCAGGGACGGCCGCCAGCAGCTTGCCCTCTGCGGTCAGCACCCACGCAGCGGCCACAGCATGGACCACGCTGGGCACCCACGCAGGGAAGGGGACGGATGAGCCACGTGGACGAGCGTCCACTGCTAAGTTAACAGCTGTGTCAAAGTGTTTAAAGTGTCCGGAGGTGGGATTCTGCCAGACCAAAGAATAGCTGGCATTTCGTTATCCCGCTGCTGCACAGGTTTCCGGGATTCACCCCGGGTCCATTAAATCCCACCCAGAAATATCGTCACAAGGGCCCTCGTGCCCACCAGCACACCGAAAATGTAAACCCAGCTCCTCCTGGGAGCCCCGATGAGCAGGCAGCCCTCCCCAGGCACAAGGTCTCGGCTGCCTCCTCCCTTTCCCACCAGCCAGCGATTCCTTTAAGCACCTGCATTTAAAAGTTTTAAGCTAAAGGCCAGACCCCACCTCGCAGTTCCCTTCTGAACGGATGGGAGCTGCCCACCCCGGCCAGGACTCGCCTCTCCCCTCCCATGCCAGTGCCAGAGGTCCCGCAGAGGCAGCGGGGATTCCTCAGAGCCCAGAGCAATCCCCTGACCTCAGAGCAGCGCAAACGGGCTCGTGGGAAAGCCCCGGCCAGATGTTTGCAGCTGGAGCGCACCCATGGCGAGGATTTCAAAGGAGGCCGATGGGAGCGGGGAGCACAGCCCAAGCAGATGTGCCGGAGGCACGGATTACACCTGGAGGAACGGAGAGAACCCTCCTCTCGGCTGGCGGAGCACGACAACCCACTGCCCTGCACATGAGCACAAGTGTGAGAGGTCACAGGAACACAGTTTCACTTCCCAAACTGAAAGGCTATTTTTGTTCATATTACTTCCCTTCTTGTTCTCTGCCGCACAGACAATGAGAGCTCCAGCTTGCAGGGGGCATCCCGTCCCCTCAAGGCTTGCCTGGTGACAGCTTGTGCCGCGTTAGCACAGCCTATCCTGGAAACCTGTGGTCTCCCCATTGGGTTTTTTCTTCTTTTCCCAAAGAAAAAAAGGCAGAGAAGGGTAAATTTGCTGATCTTGAAACCGAGGGAGATGTGGCATCATGTGCAGTCGCAGAGGATGTGGGCAGGTGCCATCAGACTTCCCCACGCAGCTCTGGAAATGTAGCTCAGTCCTGATCTGCAGCTCCCCGGCTGTTCGTCCCGGGCTCCCACACAGCCCTGGCAGCCGGTGGGTATTTCGGTCCCACCACAGCGCCCAGGCTACCGCACTCCTTCTGTGGTTTTTCCCCCCAGCACATCAACCGAGCACCCGCGTGGTTTGATCCCCAGCCCTCTGAAGCCAGGCTGGAGAGAGAATAAGAAGGTGGGAAGAATGTCTATTATTTCCACAAATCCCCATCCAATTTGTAAGCCCAGCTCCTCCGCTTGCGTCAGTCCCCGGCCTCTCCCGAGGAAAGCCACACCAAGTAACGTTTTGGTGCTGTGGCATGGACAGAAATCCAACAGGCTCCAGGAGGAACTCACGCTCTTTGCTGACCACCCTTGGCTGCTTTGACTTACTATCCGGCCTGGATCTAAATTAGGTTTTGATTAAAGTCAAGAATAATTCTACTTGGAAAAACCTCATTGTTTAGGTTCAGAGTTAGCAAAAACTGCAGGGGAATTAAAGCTGGTTTCTCACTTTGGGGACAGAGACCCCGAGGGGACCTTAGCCGGTGCCCAGTGCCCGCTGCGGGAGGCAGCCACACCGTGCCACCTCCTCCACAACCTGACCAAGCTCGTTCCCGCAGCAGCCAGCTTCTCTCCCCAGATCTCCTCTGAGATGGCTCCTGTAGAGGCTGATGGCTCCGATGCTTGGTCAGCACCTCCTCATTTCAAGCGTGGATTTCTACATAGTCATTTATTCCTGCTCGTTCTTGTGCCAAGGTGGTGCTGGGGTTTAGTCCGTGCCCCTCCCTGCTGCCTCCCTTGATTGTCCACAAACGCGTCGTCCCTCAGCGTTCGTTTGCTGAGGTCGGTGAGCCGGGTCCTCCCTGGAAGACGCTCTCGTTCTGCTGAGCAACCCCCCCTGCACCGGCCGCAGGCTCCATCCCCCCGGCACGGCCAGAGCCCGCGGCTCCACCAGGGCAGGGCTCCCCTGCCCTCCCTTGGAGCGGCCTCCCGAGACAACCTGGGATCCTTCCTCTTCTTGACTGCATCCCGTCGGCGGATCACAGCTCTCCTGTTGGCGAATCACAGCTGTAGCGTTGGTGGATCACAGCTCTCCTGTTGGTGGATCACAGCTCTCCTGCTGGTGGATCACAGCTCTCCCGCTGGCAGATCACAGCTGTACCGCTGGCGGATCACAGTTGTACCGCTGGTGGATCACAGCTCTCCCACTGGCGGATCACAGCTCTCCCGCTGGCGGATCACAGCTGTACCGCTGGCGGATCACAGCTGTACCGCTGGTGGATCACAGCTCTCCTGTTGGCGGATCACAGCTCTCCCGTCGGCGGATCACAGCTCTCCTGTTGGCGGATCACAGCTCTCCCGTTGGCGGATCACAGCTCTCCCGTTGGTGGATCACAGCTCTCCCGCTGGTGGATCACAGCTCTCCCGCTGGTGGATCACAGCTCTCCCACTGGCGGATCACAGCTGTACCGCTGGCGGATCACAGCTGTACCGCTGGTGGATCACAGCTCTCCCGCTGGCGGATCACAGCTCTCCCATTGGCGGATCACAGCTGTACCGCTGGTGGATCACAGCTCTCCCGCTGGCGGATCACAGCTCTCCCATTGGCGGATCACAGCTGTACCGCTGGTGGATCACAGCTCTCCCGCTGGCGGATCACAGCTCTCCCATTGGCGGATCACAGCTGTACCGCTGGTGGATCACAGCTCTCCCGCTGGCGGATCACAGCTCTCCCGCTGGCGGATCACAGCTGTACCGCTGGCGGATCACAGCTCTCCCGCTGGCGGATCACAGCTCTCCCGCTGGCGGATCACAGCTGTACCGCTGGTGGATCACAGCTCTCCTGTTGGCGGATCACAGCTCTCCCGTCGGCGGATCACAGCTCTCCTGTTGGCGGATCACAGCTCTCCCATTGGCGGATCACAGCTCTCCCATTGGTGGATCACAGCTCTCCCGCTGGTGGATCACAGCTCTCCCGCTGGTGGATCACAGCTCTCCCACTGGCGGATCACAGCTGTACCGCTGGCGGATCACAGCTGTACCGCTGGCGGATCACAGCTCTCCCGCTGGCGGATCACAGCTCTCCCGCTGGCGGATCACAGCTGTACCGCTGGTGGATCACAGCTCTCCCGCTGGCGGATCACAGCTCTCCCACTGGCGGATCACAGCTGTACCGCTGGCGGATCACAGCTGTACCGCTGGTGGATCACAGCTCTCCCGCTGGCGGATCACAGCTCTCCCATCCAGCCTCGGTCCACGAACGTCTCGGACGCAGGCGGCGTGAGACACGCGGGCTCCCTTTGTGCCTGATGGACAGAACGGGGCAGCTCCAGGAGCGACGCGTCTCGCTCCACGACGAGCGTTTAGGGCTCGGGGCGAAGGGTCCCTGACGGTGCTGATGGCCGCGCGGTGACTGCAGCGGCAGCCGAGACACCCGCGTAGCACCGGCCGTCCGGCCTCGGATGACTGACGTTACGAGAGCCAAACGCTCCTCCGCAGTGATCCCGTAAGTACCTCACCGTTCCTCTGCCCTTCCCCAAGGAAGCGCGCCCAGCTCCAGCAGAAGTTATTAACTTATTAACGCCCGGGCTCGCTTTGCGCTGCTCGGCACCGGGCTGTGACCACTGGTGGGTTCGGTTCCCCCGTGCCCACCCCTCCGCCTGCCTCTCCTATCCCCCCCAGCAGCACTCGGCTATTTGGTAAATGGTTCCAGTTTGAGTCCCTTTCAAGTGCCAATCCAGATGCTGACCAACAAAACCAGCGTAGCGGGGGACGCTGCAGGGCACCCGCGGGCACTGCACCTTCTCCACGGCTTCTACAGGGCTTTTTACACAGCATCTGGCTGCCCTCGGTTCCAGCTGATAAACTGCACTTCAAACAGCTTCGAGAAGGCTACTTCCCAGTTATCACTTTCCCATGCAGCTGTAAACGTAACTGGGGGGTGCCCACCCCGGACGGGAGAGGCCCCGGTACGGCCCCACAGGGCTGGGGGGGTCCCGGCTCCCCCCGCCCGGCCCCGGACAGGAGCAGGCTCTGGCAGGAGGCGCGGGGGCCGGGGGCAGAGGCTCGGCGTGGAGGGTGAGGGCTCGCTGGGCTGGTGGTGCTGGGCGCCCGGCGAGGACTGATGCTGTCGCTGCGGAACAGGGCGGCTGCGGGAGCCACAGGGAAGCGGGAATATGGCTGGGCTGAATCAGTCCCTGCAGACCGCTGAGCTGCCCCTGCCCCGATAAGCATCAGGCCCTTCAAGGAAGGCCCGGGTGCTACGGCGAAAAACTGGGGAAGGAAATATCCTCAAAGGAAGCATCTTTCTCACTCCTGACCATTGGTTTTAGACTTACCCCCTAAAGCACGAGGGCTTATCTCTCCCTTCTCTTTCTTAAATCTGTACCTTCCCAGGTGGTTCTCCTCCAAAGAGGCCCCCGGTCCTTTTGCATACACAAACACTCTCTGGGGTGATTAATCCCACCGGTTAGCTATAAGATGGGTAAAAATTATCTGGTTTTATCAGTCTGGATGACTCCTACTTCTGTTGATCATCCCTTTTTCTTGTACCTTGAGAAGGGACCTCTAAGCACACACCACGTACCTTCTCCAGACACTCACCACGCTACAGAGGCACCGCAGCCTTCCCTCTTCCGCTCCCATCCCAGCTAAGTTGCCCTATATTTCCAGTTAAGCATTTTCTAGGTATTACGATTGCTAATTCCTGATTTCCTTGGTTTTATATATGTGAAAGAATAATCACAAGCCAATACAATAGTCCAGGGTCGGGGGTACCCCCACCTGAAAAAATGTTACAAAGAGAACTAATGTCTAGTTTATATTTGTTGGAAGTTACTAAGATCAACTTTTATTTATACAGTATAAATAGCGATGGACCTGGAGTTATCACGTGTGCATCTATAAAAAAGCCTGCAGCAGATACCCTGTGCTGTGCACCACCCGGTATCTGTCATCCAGAACCGACAGTTTAAGGTCCGGTGCCACCAAACACTTCCACTTTTTTTTTTTCCTATCTTTAAGGACAAGAGTGGTCTCAATATCACACATTATAACCTGGCATGTCATGGGATTGCTCATGCAGTGCAAGTTAAACCCCTGTTGAATCCATGCTAGATTGGGACCTAAAATATTGACCTGAACACTCAGCCCCTGGTGAGTGGTCTTCCCAAAACCCTCATTCCGAGGATAACCGTTCTGGCTTGGCCCGGCCTTGCCTTCCCAAACTGGGGGAACTCCTGTCCATGTTCTGCAGAGCGTGACCCTCTGTATCGCCCCAAACCTCCTCAGCAGAAACACGACAGTCCGCTGCTCACCCCAAAGAGCAGAGGAGACGTTTAACTGCAACTGTTAACAAACCCAGCCAGGTCAAGGCAGGAGAGACCCAGTCAGAGGAAGGGCTGGCAGGACACAGCCCGCCACATCTAGAGGACCAGGAAGCAAAGACCTCAAGCCCAGTGAGTGCTGAACACCAGGCTAAGGTCACTCACTGGAAATACTGCAGTTTCCAGCAATTTTCTACAGAGGACAGTCCCTGCCGGGGAGAAGACCGCTGAAGTCCTTCCCCTCCATCAGCCATGCCTACCATGCGGCTGGAGCAACTGGCTCTCCCCATGCCAGGTACGTGTCCACCCAAAACAACTGCTGCCTGTGAGCAGGCTCGGGGCGTCTGTGACCGACCGACCACCATGCGCGGCCCCTCACTCCTCCCCGAGCCCCCGCTGCCAGTTCCTTCCCCTTTTCTGGGACAGACTCAGGCCCTGCAGCTGATGTCCTACTCTGCAAAGTGTCGTTCATGCCAAGGAGAGGTGTCTATTAATCATTAAGGAAAATATAATGCTTATCACTCTGCTCTACGCTGATGGAGCTAACATTTGATGGTCGTGATTTGGCAGTGATAAAACCCAAATTGGTGTTGTTCATGTGAAAATATCGAGGTTCAATGGACATGCAATCTCCTACCTCAGCTTCAAATGGGTGGGCTGAGGTAGGAGACGACTTCTGTCCATGCCTACAGTGGTGTGAGAGGACATCCCCTTTTCCCTGGGCTCCTGAGCGGCTGAACTGCAAGGTGGGGAATTCAGCGATTGCCTCAGCCGGGAGGACTGATCACGGTGAAGAAGGCAGCACCACCGCTGGCTAGAGCAACTCCTCAGCAAAAACGAAGTGTCCTTTTACTCTCTTCCTCACTCCACACCTCCTGCCAAGCAGCTGGACTCCAGCCCCAGTGCTTCCCTGGCACTCCCGGACAGCCAGCTGCCACCACACCTCCTACAAAGCCCATCCGTAGAGTTTTCATAGGAAATCCCCCCCCCTACAGCCGCCCCAGTGCCAGCCGGTTCCGGACACTGAGCTCAGCTGGTCACTGTTTGCACCGTGCAGGCGGGACGCCCATGTGCTGTAGCAGGCGAAGAGCTGACCCTGACTTCATCCGCAAAGTCTTTGCGAGAAAGTTGCCCACCAAGCCCCAACCGTGCAGAATATCCTTCTCTTTTCTGCCATTTCCCTCCCCACAACTGCGCCTTGCGGCGGTCCCCCGAGAAAGCTGTGCTTCCATGGCTGACTGAGGCTTGAAAGGATGTCCATCTTATTTTTAGTGGTAAGCAAAAATACTGCAGTGCACTAGCAAGTTCCTGAAGGCATCCTATATTATGTGGTAGAAAACCCAAACCGGGAAGACCTTGTGTGCGCCACAAGTCCCTCTCCAACAGCATCATGTTGGGCCCAGTGCAAACTGGGTGGTGACACTTGGAATTTTTTGAGAGGTGTCCAGAGATCCAGTGGGGTAGAAAGGGTCAACATGATTTACAATGGCATATTTCAATAATTACTTTCAATGCTCCAGTGTCACAGACATGCCCTGTTTTCACCGTACCCCCTCTGGCATGGCTGACCCATGGCTCAGCTCCGGCAGCATTCAATTCCCACCTCGGGGATCTGTCGGACGGGCACAGTGCCGCTGGCGCGGGGCGAGGGGCCATGAAGAAAACAGCCCTTCAGCCAGTGAAGCACCCTCACCTTCCCCCCTGCCTCCAGCCCCGGGCGTGCGGCACCGTGGCCGCCTGTGCGCTGGCTGGCTCTGCCACCACCGCGCCCTGCACCTCCAGCACCGGCCTCAGACAACTCCCTGACACATCAAATTCCTTTTCCAGGTTCCCACAGGCTCCCAGCTCCTGCATCTACGTCCTCACGCCGGCCCTACTGCTGCTGACAACGCAGGCAGCCCTCGGTGCGCACCGCGGCCGTGCCCCCAGCCGGCACGGAGCAGGCGCGTGGCACTGCTGGGTGGGCAGGGCGCACATGCATGGCACTGATGAACAGACTAGGACCACGCGCGTGGCACCGATGGACAGACTAGGAGCACACGTGTGGCCCTGATGGACAGCCTGGGACCACATGCATGGCACTGATGGACAGACTGGGACCACATGCATGGCACTGATGGACAGACTGGCAGCACATGCGTGGCACTGCTGGGTGGGCGTGGAACACATACCTGGCACTGATGGACAGGGAGCACACGCGTGGCACTGATGGACAGACTGGGACCACATGCATGGCACCGATGGTCAGACTGGGAGCACATGTGTGGCACTGCTGGGTGGGCCTGGAACACATACCTGGCACTGATGGACAGGGAGCGCACATGTGGCACTGACGGACAGACCAGGACCACACACTTGCCACTTCTGGGTGGGCATGGACCACACGTGTGGCACCGATGGACAGACTGGGACCACATGCGTGGCACCGATGGCCAGACTGGGAGCACATGTGTGGCCCTGGTGGGTGGGCCTGGAACACATACCTGGCACTGATGGACAGGGAGCGCACATGTGGCACTGACGGACAGACCAGGACCACACACTTGCCACTTCTGGGTGGGCATGGACCACACGTGTGGCACCGATGGACAGACTGGGACCACATGCGTGGCACCGATGGCCAGACTGGGAGCACATGTGTGGCCCTGGTGGGTGGGCCTGGAACACATACCTGGCACTGATGGACAGGGAGCGCACATGTGGCACTGACGGACAGACCAGGACCACACACTTGCCACTTCTGGGTGGGCATGGACCACACGTGTGGCACCGATGGACAGACTGGGACCACATGCGTGGCACCGATGGCCAGACTGGGAGCACATGTGTGGCCCTGGTGGGTGGGCCTGGAACACATACCTGGCACTGATGGACAGGGAGCGCACATGTGGCACTGACGGACAGACCAGGACCACACACTTGCCACTTCTGGGTGGGCATGGACCACACGTGTGGCACCGATGGACAGACTGGGACCACATGCGTGGCACCGATGGCCAGACTGGGAGCACATGTGTGGCCCTGGTGGGTGGGCCTGGAACACATACCTGGCACTGATGGACAGGGAGCGCACATGTGGCACTGACGGACAGACCAGGACCACACACTTGCCACTTCTGGGTGGGCATGGACCACACGTGTGGCACCGATGGACAGACTGGGACCACATGCGTGGCACCGATGGCCAGACTGGGAGCACATGTGTGGCCCTGGTGGGTGGGCCTGGAACACATACCTGGCACTGATGGACAGGGAGCGCACATGTGGCACTGACGGACAGACCAGGACCACACACTTGCCACTTCTGGGTGGGCATGGACCACACGTGTGGCACCGATGGACAGACTGGGACCACATGCGTGGCACCGATGGCCAGACTGGGAGCACATGTGTGGCCCTGGTGGGTGGGCCTGGAACACATACCTGGCACTGATGGACAGGGAGCGCACATGTGGCACTGACGGACAGACCAGGACCACACACTTGCCACTTCTGGGTGGGCATGGACCACACGTGTGGCACCGATGGACAGACTGGGACCACATGCGTGGCACCGATGGCCAGACTGGGAGCACATGTGTGGCCCTGGTGGGTGGGCCTGGAACACATACCTGGCACTGATGGACAGGGAGCGCACATGTGGCACTGACGGACAGACCAGGACCACACACTTGCCACTTCTGGGTGGGCATGGACCACACGTGTGGCACCGATGGACAGACTGGGACCACATGCGTGGCACCGATGGCCAGACTGGGAGCACATGTGTGGCCCTGGTGGGTGGGCCTGGAACACATACCTGGCACTGATGGACAGGGAGCGCACATGTGGCACTGACGGACAGACCAGGACCACACACTTGCCACTTCTGGGTGGGCATGGACCACACGTGTGGCACCGATGGACAGACTGGGACCACATGCGTGGCACCGATGGCCAGACTGGGAGCACATGTGTGGCCCTGGTGGGTGGGCCTGGAACACATACCTGGCACTGATGGACAGGGAGCGCACATGTGGCACTGACGGACAGACCAGGACCACACACTTGCCACTTCTGGGTGGGCATGGACCACACGTGTGGCACCGATGGACAGACTGGGACCACATGCGTGGCACCGATGGCCAGACTGGGAGCACATGTGTGGCCCTGGTGGGTGGGCCTGGAACACATACCTGGCACTGATGGACAGGGAGCACGTGCGTGGCACCAATGGACAGACCAGGAGCACACGCGTGGCACTGATAGACAGACTGGGAGCACACACATGGCACCAATGGACTGGGAGCACACGTGTGGCACTGATGGACAGACTGGGAGCACATGCATGGCACCAATGGACAGACTGGGAGCACACGTGTGGCGCCGCTGGGTGGGCATGGAGCACATGCGTGGCACCGATGGACGGACAGGAACCACACATATGGCCCGGATGGACAGACTGAGAGCACACGCATGGCATGGAGCACAGAGATGGCACTGATGGGCAAGCAGCGCACGGGTGGCGGCAGGGGACAGACCAGGAGCACACGCGTGGCACCAATGGACAGAGTGGGAGCACATGCGTGGCACCGATGGACAGACAGGAACCACACATATGGCACTGATGGACAGACTGAGAGCACACGCATGGCATGGAGCACAGAGATGGCACTGATGGGCAAGCAGCGCACGGGTGGCGGCAGGGGACAGACCAGGAGCACACGCGTGGCACCAATGGCCAGACCAGGAGCACACGCGTGGCACCAATGGACAGAGTGGGACCACATGTGTGGCACCGATGGAGAGACCAGGAGCACACGCGTGGCACCAATGGACAGAGTGGGACCACACGCATGGCACCGATGGACAGACCAGGAGCACACGCGTGGCATGGAGCACATAGATGGCACTGATGGGCAGGGAGCACACGCGTGGCACCACCAGGAACACGGCACATGCGTGTGACTGCCGGGGAGACACAGCCCCAGCTGCCGGCTGGGACGGGCGGCCCCATCTCGCCCCCCGGGCCAGCCGTGCCCGCCCACCACCAGAGACCCCTCGGAGACGGAGCAGCGGGACCGTGGCCCGAGCGCCCCCCCCCGCCCCCGCTCCCCCCCGCAGCGGCGGGGCTCGGTCACGCCGCGGGACAGCTGCTCGGCCGCAGCCCCCCGCCGCCACCGCGCAGGGAGGATGCTCTCCCGGCTCCCGCCCGGGGAACCGGCGCGGAGGGCGGGGGCGGCTGCGGGGGAACGGAGCGAGGCACCGGGGCCGGGGTCCGGCCTTTGTCTCCCGGATCGCGGCTGCCCCGGGGGCTCGGGGCGGGGTGCGGTTCTCCCGGTCCGGCGGGACAAACCCCAGCCGTAGCGGGCAGCCCCGATCGAGGGCGCTGCGGGGGCGATCCCGGTTCTCCCGGCTCCGTCCCTTTCGTTCCAGCCCGTTCCGGCGGGCGGCGGACCCCGGGGCTCCTCCCCGGCTCTGCGGCGGCTCGGCAGGTGCCCGCCTCCGCCCCCGCCGGCCCGTCCCGCCGCACACGTGCGCCCGCGCCCCGCCGGCCCTTTGTCTGGGACCGGCACCTGGACCCGCGCCCCCCGACACCCCCCTGGCTCGG
>VZTQ01004747.1:75667-109998 GCA_013400755.1 Pelecanoides urinatrix
TTTTTTTTCCCCCCGTCCCTCCCCTCCTCTCCCCGCTGCTGCTGCTGCTGCTGCCGCTGCTCTAAAGGGTGCAGTGTTTTCTGTGCACACACAGACTCCAGCATTGATGTGGCTGGAGGATGCTTCCATTGAGGGCAGCCCATCTGTGGCAAATGCTTCTAAACGCACTATTTACCTCCCATCTGGTCTGCCTTATTATTGGGGGGAGGGGGAAGGGTCATTATTTCTCCCTTTCCCTTCGTGGTGCTCAGAGGCGCCTTTCTTTCTCCCCTTGCAGCCCCCCTCCCCCATGCCATGCCCCAAAAAAATTCTTTGCAATTTTTTTTGAGACCTCTTTGCAGCCCTCCTCTCCCGCTCCCCCCACCAAGAGCCCCTGCCGAGGGCGGATTAGGAGCGGTACCCCCTTCCGCAGACACGGCACTTCCCCCGGGTCCTCTCCATCTAGCCGGCGACTCTATCCCAGATCTTCCAAATGCTGCAGAGTCATGGTACCCCAGAGAGGCCGAGCCAGACTCCCTCGACCCTGCTGCTAGCTAGACGCCCCCTCCCCTTTGTCCGTGAGGGAGTCCCTAGGGTCAGCAGCTCAACCAGGCCGGCGCAAGCCCGCGTATTCCCAAAGGGCTTCTGCACAGATGAAGTTTCAGCAAGGAGCGTGTCTAGGCCCCCGCATCTTCCGAGGCAGAGTCCCTGCAGGCTACAGATAGGAGATACACCCAGGCTCCCGTAAACCAACAAACAAAAAGCAGGCATGCCCTCGGGGGACAACTGAATTTTCCAAGGGGCAATACCGCTTATTTCCCAGAGCCTGCCGGACGTTAGGGCTGGGAACGCTTTACAGAGCCACTGGCTGTAGGGAAGACCAGTCATTGCGCTCCCCAAAACCGTCCGGCGCTGCGTCTGGAGAAGTTGTTGCCTCCTGGCCCCTCTGTCCCGGCCCTCCCCAGCCCCACCGTGCCCCTCTCTGCCGGGAATCCCGCCGACCGTTTCAGACAGATGCAGATGCTGCCTTTTGGTTTTGCCTGAAGTGGCTCTCAAATTTAGAGATAACTTGACAGGGATTTTCTTCAGCTCCTGATAATTCAGTGCTGTCTTCGTCCTCAGTGATTTGGGCTGGGTTTGTGGGTGTATTTCATTTCTCTCATGCATGCAGTCAAGTAATTCGTGAAGCTGATATGAGCCTTTTGCTCGACAGTAAAACGTGTATTGTGGTTTAATGCCCGTTCAGCTGCTTTTCCCAAACACTTCTGGAGCAGCGTTTCGGTTGCTTTCTCCTGGCTGTGCTCCTCAGCAACCTGATACGGCTCGTCCTGTCGGCTCGTCCTTCTCTGAGCACATCTGCCGGAGAAGCACCGTGCTCGGGACTGTCCCGCGGCTGCAGAGAGGCAAAACAGACACAGCAGCGGCGCGGGGCGGGGGTGCTGCCGCTGGCTGCATCTGCAGGTCGCTACAGGAAATCCCAGGTACCGGCAGTGAAAGCGAGAAGAGAGGTGGTAAAGAGCGCGTAGAGGGCAGCAGTGGGGATAAGACCTTTCCTTCCCCTGGCAGGGCTGGGGCCACTCCTCCTCGGGAAAACAAAAATAATAATCCCAAACCCAAAAAATAATAACCCCCCAGCAGCAACCCGGTAGAGCTGTTCCTTTTGGCTTACGCATCCTGAGCTGGTTTGTGTATTTTCTGCGCATCTGTAGCGAAAACATAATTAACGTGTGGTTATTATTTTCTCTCCCGAGTAACTTTCCCTTGCCCTCCTCCAGGCCTCTCATCAGAACAGGCCTAATCAGATTTGGGTGGCTTGAGAGCTGGGACTGTGCACTGAGAAGGGGGCATCTGCCTTAGGTGGTGGTCAGAGCAGATGGTGGTCTTCTCAAAGAATGCACTGGGAATAGGAACAGCAGTGCGGACGGATGTCTGGCACAGAGACTGTTCAGATTTCTTTTTCCCAGATGAACGTCCCAAAGATGCTGGACATTTAACACATACAATTAAAAAAGCACTACGCAGATAAACACATGAGGTTTAGCGGTGTAGGATGTTGTTGTCTGACAGCCCTATTCACGTACGGGCTGGATGCTGCATCCTTTAGGTCAGGGAGTTGGAAAAAAACACGTTTAGACTGTACTGAGGAGGAGGAGGAGGGTATCTTTGTGTGCTGCTGCAGCACAGACAATGGATGCAGCCCAAAGTGCCCAGATCTGCCCTTCCTTCACGCAGGGCAGCACGCGCTAAGGTGTAAAACACCTCGTTATCTGCCGACTGGACCGAACCCCGGTGCTGGATGGGCAGCACTCTCCCTTCTCCCCAGATTTGCTAAGAACTGTGGGAGAATTTGTTCGTGACAAGGTGCTAAGATGCAGTTCATTATAATCTCGTGTCCCTCTTGTCCTAAGCATTTAGCATCATTTAGACAGTCTTTCTCATACAAATGTAGAGTGAGATGGAGACACGGCGCAGGGAAGCGGACAGCGCTTTGGTGACAAGGGGCGATGCGGATGGGCTTGGCTGTAGCAGCAGGGTGTGCAGGGGAGGGTTAGCCCCAGACTTGGGTTCGGGCATTAGCTGCCGGAGCGTTACGCACACTCTAAATCAATGCTGTGCTCCGCCGTGCCTGGTGGGAGCTTGTCACAACTCCGGAGCGGCGGCCAGCCTCGCAGGACAGATTCGTCCTGGCAGCCCGTGATGCGGGCTGGAGCACTGCGGGATGAAGCCGGGGAAGCCTGGCGTCAGGCCGGCCCTTCGGGGACTGTGCAGGGCTCGGGGACTGGGGAGGCTCTGCAGCGCTGCCCACGTTTGATTTTGCTTTTCTGCTCTCTCCCTGTCCCCGGCAGAGCTGGCGCGAGGTTCTGGGGTTCTTGTAGGCATTACGAAAAGGCTGAGGACATTTGTAAGGGGGGGGTTGCTGCTGTTGTACAAGTACAGTTCACCTGTGCTGGCTCCCCCGGGCCAGATGTTCCAAATTATTCACAGTCGTGCCTGGTGAAACCCACCCGAGGAAAGGTGCTGTAGTGGGGGGAGCGCCGTCAGGGGAATTGGTGAGACCGAAAAGCAAAATGGATGGAGGCCTTTCACCGACAAGCAGGGAAAACATCACACGGGACACCGGATAAATCTCACAATACAGCCTGTCCCTAAACACGCCTTAGCTCCAGAGACAGGGAGCGTTGCGGTGGGAAAGCTGCGGTGCCAGGCCTTGGGACAGCACAGCGCAGTGGCGGAACGCTTGAGCTGAGAAGCCGGGCATGGCGCAAAGATGCTGCTCCAACAGCTAATAGAGGCCACATTTTTCCTGGCACAAGTACCCTTCAATGCCCATATTCAGTGCCCCAAAAAGCTGCACATCTACAACCTCTAAGAACATTAGTCAACAGAAGGTTTTCACTATGTGAATAACCACTTAGACTTTCTGTGGACTTCAAGTGATAAAAAAAAATAAATCAAGACCATTCAGAAGAGCCTTAGACAAGGCAAATGGGCCTGAGGGTATTATCTGAGAAATTGTCTATTACTTCTGTAGCACAAGCCTTACTTCGAGCATACAGAGCCTTCACCTGCTGTGAAACAGCTATCCCTGAGCACGCGGGGCAGCGCTGGCTTTTCCAAGGAGCTGAACCCATGGCAGGTTTCCATTTAAACGTGCACTTAGGAGACTGGCACGATGCTGGCCCGGGTGCCTGTCCCATCCAACCCAGTCTAGAGAAAACCTCCTACGTCAACATCCCTTCCAGATTCGAGTTTGCACAACATCAGTCGCGGTTTTTACTTCTGAAGCTGCTCGTGGTAAGAGTCACAGCGGTGATACCCAGTCCTCTGGGCCTGAGAGCCGGCGTGAGCTCACCAGGCAGCAGCAAAAGCCTCCAGTACCTTTGCAAGGTGAATTTAAAGAGCTCTGACAACTTGCAGTTACGCAGACTGGCAGAATGAAGTTCCTCGCCGAGCCGCGAGCAGGAGATCTGGCAGCAGAGCCCATTTCCAGCTCCTGCCCACTCCCACCCCTCCGGGACAGGCTGCTGAAGCTGCTTCTAGGGATAAGGGGGGAAACCAGCATCTAATTCAGTCCTTGCGTTTTTTCTGCCAAGGCTACAAGCCTGATTATAAGGCAGCCCCACCGTGGTCGTTAGTATCGCGGTACGGCACATGTGGCGCGGCTCCAGCGGGAGATACCACCATCCCCAGACAGCCTCAGCCTCGGGGACTTTGGCCACCGCCGCTCGTGAGAGCTGGAGTCGCATCAGCAAAGGTCCCGCATCCCACCGCCCCTCCCGGTCCCAGTCCCCTGATACGTACCTGACTGAACAGTTTCCAAAAGAGTAATCTCTCTGTCTTCTACACTGTACAGCCTACGTGATTCCAGAAGCATCAACGTCATTGCCGATCCGAGAGGAACACCATTTTTTCAGATAACTTGCACCCGAAAGTTATCTCCCGCACCCCACGATTGCTTTCAGATTTGTGGTTCTTGGTGGGTTTTGCTCTGACGACGGTAAAAAAGCAAACAAAGCACAGCTCTGCAAGGCCTTGTTAAATGAAGCTAAAACGAAAAGGAAAGAAATCCAGGTCTGACGAGGGGCCGTTGTTCCGACCCCTCAGGGGCTTGCTCTGACCAGCAGCGGCAGTGAGAACTTTCTCAAGAATCTCTTTGTCCAAACCATTCTCAGCAATAATCTCCTGCTAATATTATTTCTTCAGTTTCGTTTTTGCTGTTGCGTTGGGCCTGAGATGAGCAGTCTGTGAACTTACGCGGTGGACAAAGAAATGGCAGGGAAACCACAGAGGTGTGGAGGGGCAGCGGTGGGGTGTCCGTTCCCCCGGCCCACGCGGATGCTCTGCCTTCACGAAACCTTGTCTGCATTGCCGTGACAGAGGAATGCATATTCATATCTCTTTCTTTAGTGCAAATTAGCAATTCCCTGCCCCTGATCTCATATTAGCTGGGCCCACCTCTACAGAATTGCATCAAGATGGGCCAAAGCCACCACTGAGTTTCAGTGTCTGGTTTAATTAGCTGATTGTAGCGAGGGCAGGTACCTGTTGGCCAAAATCATCGTCTTTGTTGGAATGCTGCTGACTTCCACTTTTATGGCTGGTGCCAAAGAGTAGCAATTTATTTGAGGAGAAATAGCTGCAGACGGTATGTGCGTGTGTATGGGAGCAGACAGTAAGAGCAGAGGTTTGGCATAACGGTTCCTTTCCTGCGTGTCTGAGAATAAGGCAGAGGCCACTGAAAGTTAAGCGGAGGCTGGTTGTGTCTTAGCGGCGCGGTGCAGGGCCTTTCACGGGACGAGAGTCGGGAAACCGAGACGCTGTGTGAAGGTTTCTCTCTGTCCCTGCTCTGCTCCGGCTCGGCAGCCCAGAAGGACGCGTCTCCCTCCGACACGCAGGCGGAGGCGATGCTGGCGGCTCAGATGGACCCGCCGAGAGGGAGGGGGGTTGTTCTGGGGAAGACGGGGTGATGCAGTCTCTGTGGCTCAGAGTTTGGGCTTTCTGGTTGCCAGATACGGTGATGGGTCTCTGTTATGGGAGTCTCTGGGCTAAAAATGAAGTCAGACTCATCAGGCACCCCCCAAGAAGGAGGAGGATAACCTTTGGGACTCCTCTCTGGGCTTGCATTTGGAAGAGGGATCTCAGAGCAAACCCGGAGTCATCCACTCATCCACGCTGTCGAGACATCCAAAACCTTCTGGGTTTCGGTGCTGCGAGAGCCGTCCGCACTGGAGCCCAGTTACCGACAGGGTGTTCCAGTTTGCTGTCCGCAGCACTGGGACAAGCAGCCAGCCCAGGAGCTGGTCCCTTGGGGAGGCTTGCGGGTTTGTCATTCCCATCACCAGTTTGGATGCGGGTGGTGCAGCTCCCCACGCCGGGACCCCGCGTCTCCGCCGGGCTGGGAGGGGGCCTGCCTGCTCCCGCTCACCTGCATCGGGCGTTTTGATCCAGCAGAAAGCCCTTGAGCTGGTGACAAAGGTCTGGATGTGGGCTGGGAAGTACAGTCCTGTCTCTTAGCAACTGGTTCCTACCTCTGAGCTCTCGGAGCCGTGTGTGGGACAGAGAGCATCAGTCACGCTCCCGCTGCAGCAGCGACGCGCCCAGGAGGGGATGGGGGATCAGGCCGGCTCCAGCCACCGCCAAGACGCTTAAAGAAGCTCAGGCATTTCTAACACAAGCAGTCATCTGTGAGTCCTAATCAAAGCTTCGGTTTAATTGCTTTCCTCGTGCCCTTCTCTGCACGGCGAACGGCGCGGCGATTGGCTGGCTGCGGCGGCCGCCTGCCAGCTACCTCGAGAGGCTGCTCCGCACCGCCCCGGCTTTTTTGGTCACAGGGGTGGGGACCAGGGAGGGAGGAGGAAGAGGAAGGCACGGCCCATGTATTTCTAGAAAAATTAGGTGTCATAGGGTCCTTCCCTGAACTCCTCTGCGCTGCACTTGGGAATCCCCCGTCCCTCTCACGGACATTTGCATTGCTATTTTCTCTCTCGCTGCTCGGTTCTGCTGTTTCACCCTCGTGTTTCCTCCTCCTAACCAAAAGCGACTCCTCTCTGGTGAGCGTTTCTCAGAGGTTCCCTTGCCAAGCACTGCTTCATAAACATTTTCACGAATCCTCCACTTGGTCCTCCTAATTAACCATCCGATCGGCCCCCAGTGGAGCCTTCACCTCTCCCGTGAAGATCCTGCTTGCACAGATTATAACCTGTCAGCTGCCAATTTATTCCTCACGCAGAGGGCAGGTTACATTAATTGTCTGGCTTCCCTGCCCCGTCTGGTTTGCCCTCCCTTTCTTCTGCTCCCAGTAGTATCTCTGTTTGGAGACACGGACCCACAGAACACCAAGGGGACCCAGATGTGAGGCCCCGTGTGACCCGCGTGTCCAGCCCGCGGTGATGTGGCACTTAGACCAGATGGGACGGGATGTTGCTGGCCGGTGTCAGACCTGGCAGAGGGGTCTCTGTGGACGGATTACCGTGACAGAATGTTAAAGAACATGCTTGACTTCTGCTCCCCCCACTCTAGTCTCAGTCAAGAGCTCAGAAAAATCCAGTTGGTCGTCCCAGGTTCATGGGGAATTCTTCCTGGGCGTTATTTACAAGTCAGAGCTCGGATTTTGGAGAGTTGGGGTCCACCTTGTGTGGTTACGTTGGAAACATCCGGAATACAGAGGGGGTTTACCTGAATGCAGGGAGAGACCTAACAGATTTCCATCAACGTCTCTCCCCCATGGCCCCCCAGTTCCCTTATAGGACCCCCGACCCTTGCAGAGCTGCGTGTGCAGCCCAGCACAAACGCGCGCGGTGACAACGGTAGGCGCCGGCTCTCACCGAGGGCAGGTGCCGTGTGTTTTGCCGGGTTCCCGTGTTGGGAAGGGGTGTGATGGAGTCCGGCATGACTGCCAGGGTTCGGCACCGTCCGCATTTAAGGCGCAGTATCCTTGAACCCAGCGCGCGCTCACGGGGAGCAGCAGCGAGTGACGTGGCGGTGCTCGGGCGTAAAGCGGCAGATCGGCATTTCCAGGCTCCGGCGCCGGGGACGGGCTGTGCTGAAGCCACCGCGGCTCAAGCCCTGCAGTGCCCTTACCTGGCGAGAAGGCTGGCTTTTGAGAGGGGAGGGCGTGCAGGCGTTTTACCCCCCGCGAACGGCTGCTGAGCTGTCAGCATTTCCTAGAGGCACATCTTGCTGTTCCTGTGGGAGTCTCCGGCTGTGGCCCACATACTCTGAATTGCCAGGGAACAGGGAGCTGACGCCAGGATGCCACGCATCCAGGGCTCAGCCTCAGCCCGGCCTGACCTTGATTCACTGTAGCATCATTTGTAACTTATTTTACATAATTTTGCTTGCCACTGATGAGCTGAACTGCCGCTGCTGCTCTGTGCCTCCTCCTACTTAGTTTCATTTTGTCATCACCGTGTCCTCGGTGTAGGCATGATGATGTCGCCTGGCTGCCCTACCACTGCTGGGTCTATTCCCGGGAAGAGAGGGGTCACCTTGCTGTGCCAGGTAACCTCATCACTTGTTAGGATGCCTTGTCCCCCACCAACTTGAAAGATTTTGCTTTGGTAGCGATCTTTATTAGATTAGTGCCTCGGTGCTGTGGAGATTGCTCGCAGTGATAAGTTACTTCAAGAAAACCCAGCTCTAAGCATGTTCTGAGTTTGTATTACAGCTATACATTTTCAATATTTTTTAGATTTCTGGCTTTAGGTTTCTTTCAGGATGCTATGGAATATAAACGCTCTTTAATTATAAATGCAGTCTACCATTTTCCCCCCTTTTTCCCACCCCTGCAGCATGCCTCCCCAAATCACCTAAAACAAGATCCAAGTGACATTAAGCAAGTGCTAGCCATCTTTACAGATTTATTAAAAAAAAACCCCACTCACATTTTAACTCTGCCTATTTCAAAACAGTAAAAAATACTGCAACATTATAATAATCCCCAAATAATAATGGCCGTGATACCTTCCCTGTTAGCAAGCCACCGTGCGACACTTCTTCCACACAGGTCACGGCACGCCGCAGAGCCGAGCAGTGCCGTGGTCCCCAGTTGACGGCCGGGAAGACCGCGGCCCCCGGGGAGCGATTTCCCGGGCCGGTCAGTCGGGTGCTCTGCTCACGCGGTCACAGCAGCGTTTCTCACCAAAACCAAGCGAAACGGTGCTCCGGCAGCTAAGGCTGCTCCACGGCACCCAGAATTTTGTTACCCTGGGAAGAGCCTGCTCGCCTGCCCTGTCACCCTGCCCGCAGGCAGCCCGGCGCAGGCAGGGCAGCGCCGGCTCCCCGCGCGTTCCTGGCAGGCGGGAGGGGGGTCACGTTTATTGGGGAGCCGCGCTTACCTCTGCCTGCCAGATCCAGCTGCTCCTCCGGCTGCCCCTGCCGGCGCGCAGCCCGGCGCTGGCAGGGAGGCAGCTCTGCTCTCCTGCGCTGTGCAAAATGTCCTCTGCCGGGCTGAGCAGGCACCCGAGCAAGCCCCTGCGCGGGCACCCGAGCAAGCCCCTGCGCAGGCACCCGAGCAAGCCTCGCTGCCTGCCGGGCTTCTCCTCCCTCCTGCGGGCTGGCCCGGGATGGAGGGCAGCCCCGCTCCCCAGGGAGCTGCCATCCACCAGACCCCGCGCCCACCCACCTCCCCTTGGCACCGGCCGGCAAAGCCCGCAGCCCGCCTGGAGCCTCTCCGCAGCTGGAGGCAGGGCTGCCATTTCCAGTCTCACCCCTCCCAGGCCGCCCTGTTTTCATTCCCAGGCCTTAGAGCCGGGAGAGGAATAAGCCGAGGTCAGAGCAAAGGCCTGGACCCATCTCGACGGCTCAGCTGCGGCTGCTGAAAGAGCAGCTCGCTCGTGAGAGGCGCCTGTCCCCTACTGAAAGACACACACCTCAGCTTTGTTTGCTGTCTAAAAATAACGCGCCCGGCTCCCCCTCACAGGGAAGTATTTACTTTTGCAAAAAAAAAAAAAAAAAAGTATTGGATACAGTTCTGGGTAGAGAAACAATGCGAATGCACCCAGCAGAGGCTGGTGGCCGGGGCCTCGGGCACACCGGTCCGCCAGCTCCTGGCCTGAGTCAACGCGTAGCTTTGGGAAAATGACTTATTCTTTGTGCCTTGGTTTCCCCTGGAGAAATGAACTCTCCTGGGCTGGAGTGAAGCTCAGCTGATCAGCAGAGCTGGGGCTGTTTTCTCTGCAGTAAGTAGGACTGTAGCTGTAAGTGCAGGATGGGGCTTCACGTTCGCTTGGTGGTTTGTGCAAAATGACATAAATGCTTAGCAGAGAGAAACATCATCAACATTTCAGCAACCGCTTTCCCCCCATTTTTCAACCAGAAATGATCAGAAAAATTCCCCAGCAAAATATTTCCAGGAAAAAAAAGAGCAAAATCTGTAAGTGAGAGCATTTCCCATATTCTTCTGATGGGTTCTTTTTATTATGAGCAATACAGCTGATATTGTTCTCAGCCTAGCATTTCCCCAGTGCCTATTTCCAAGGCATGCACTGTGCCCGTGGCATGAGGGACAAGAGGAAGAGGGAAGTTCGAGGAATCTAGCTCTTCTTTCTCCTCGCAGCATTAGCAGAGGGAGCCTGCTGTGGTTTAACATATCCCCCGCAAAAGCTGCTTTCATCCTACACCTAAATACCATGAGGAGTGAACTTCCTAAAGCCCTGGAGAAGTCTAAATATAGAAGCCAATCAAGGGCTGACTTCCCAGAGATGAGAAGTACCAAGAACAGTTTCTTGATCAAAAGTTGTAAGAGTCCATATTGAAATGAAACGTCAGTTTGGGTACTGAAGCCTGTGCAGAAGGAGTAATTGCAGAGGTGGGCTGTGCTCCGCGCGCTCGCCGCTCCGTCTGCCGGTGGTACCCGCGCACCGGGCGCGGGAGGCAGCCGGGAGGCGGTGGGCTGCCCGGGGAGATGGACGCGAGGTATCATCTCTGGAGCACCTGACAGGGATGTCTCTGATGGCACGGCAGGATTTCAGCCCTTGCTGTATGTTGCAGTTTCTGTCCTCTGAAGGTGCCAACTGCTTTTTCCTGTACACGTCCGCTCCCTGTTACAGCTGATAATTTTTTTCTGAAGAACAGAAATTTTCTTAGAACAAAACACAACTTGTAGGAAATTAGAAAGGCACCTTAAAGAGAACAGAGCAGCAGAGTGCTCAGATAAAACACAAGCTCAAGTTGGCTAATCTCAAAACAGGTATGTGACGACACCTTTGCGCAGGCAGCAGAGGGAACCACCAAGGGCTGACAGCAAGGGTGAGGGACGGCTGATTGCCGCAGAGATAGCGCTGCCCGGCGTGGGCTGGGGAACCCGCGGTCGCGCCACGGGGCGGCTCGCTCCAGCGCGGGGCCGGGGAACCCTGATCCTGACCCGGCTGGGGGACAGTGGCCGGGCCCCGCTGCCGGCGGGCAGCAGGAACGCAGGCAGAGCAAACGACGCTGCATCTCTCCTGCGTGCAAGGGAGGTGACCTTGAGGGGCAGCTCGATACCGCTGGCCCCAAACCTCCCGTTCGGGTGTCCCGGGGATGAGAGTGACAGCGAGCGGCCCTTCCAGAGAGCAGTGGGAAATTAGAGTTTAACGTGCCAAGAGACTCCGTGCTGGGGGGGGAGATGCTGTGGTTGGGAGATACGGAGATGAGTGCTTTCATGTGGGAAAGAGGCGAGGGCAGAGGGTCTGCTCCCCGGCCAGAGAACAGAGTGCAGCCATTATCAGGCAGGGCTCTGCCGGCAGGAAGCGGCTTTTGACTCACAGGAAGCTGAATTCGGCTGGTATCGGCCCCTCGCGCGAAGGCCAGGGCAGCATTTTATCTGCCGTTGAACACAGCAGATGGGGAAGCAGTCAGCACTCCCTCCCATCCCGCTCCTGCTCCGGCACCCCTTGCCTGACGGCCCTCCCGCGTACCCGCCTCTGAAAAGGGATGCTTCCCCGTGGAGCAGTGAAGCGGTGGCAGCTTCCCGGGCCCCAGCAGAGCTGCCAGCCCCGCTGGAGGAGGCAGAGATTGCTCCTGCCAGCCGGTGCCAGGGCAGAGCCAGGACCCTCCAGGCTTTTGAGCCCAGCCCAGGCAGGTACCAGGTCCTCCAGCAGTGTCCCCCACCAGTCGGTCTGAAGCGGAGCCGGGAGCACTCAGAGGAGAGCTGGCTCCCTGGTGCAGATTAAATCCTCCCAGATTCTCCCAAATCAGAGAGTCCGAGGTGGGGCAGGGGCTCGCGGGGACGGGGAGCTCTTTGCAGGGAGGCTGCTGCTCATCCCTTGGCCTCTCCGCGGGGCTGCCCCGGGCCGGGCCCTGCGGCGCGGGGGTCTGGTTTCGCGCGGGGCGGGGGCAGCTCGCAGGGGCGCGGGGTGGAGGTCACGGCGGGGCAGCGCGGAGGGGATCGGATGGCAGCTGCCGGCCGTAGACCGGCTGCCCCGCCGAAAACCCGGTTTGCTCGTCAATGCTGCAGTTGAGCTGCGCATCGTGACAGGTTCCGCACACGCGCCAGGAATGGCTGCAGGGGCCTGCAGACACCCGGTGGGTCGCTGGGAGCGGGAAGGAGCCGGCGGGGTGGGGGAGGCCGGCCGGGGACGCCTGCCATGCCGCCGTTGGGCCCTACGGCAGGGCAGGTCCATGTGGGAGAGGCGGCAGGGCTGCCGCGGGGCGGGCTCGGGTGTCGAGGAGAGCAGCGGGGAGCAGGCGGGACAGCTGGGGCGGCAGGAGCCTGCCCTGTCCCCGGGGCCCAGCGCCGCGGGGGGCTGCCCGCAGCCAGGGGCCGGGCACGTCGGGGCCCTGCCCGCAGCCTGGGGCCCCGGCCTGCCTTGCGGAGGACGGAGGGCGGGAAGGGGGAGCCGGCGGCCGGCCGGGCGGTGCGAGCAGGCCCCGGGGGACGGGGGTCGGGGAGGGAGGGCAGGGCGAGGGCGGCTGCCGAGAACAAAGATGCCGGGGCAGGGGCTCGGCGTGTGGCGGGTCCCCGCGCGTGTGGTGGCGCTGCCCGTCCTCGTGCCTCGCCCCAGGACATCTCCCCCGCCTGAAATGGCCGTCGCCTCCCGTTGCTCTTCACCGGCCTCGGTGATGACGGGCGGGGAGGCGGGCAGTGCCGAGAGCAGCCACCGGCCCGAAACAGCCCCCTCCCGGCGCTGCTCTCGGCTATAAATAGGGAGCAGGTGGGGGAGGCGAGGGCTCGGCGAGATGGAGCAGGGTACGTGGAGGGCAGCGGAGGTGCAGGGGGCACCGGGGCCGTGCGAGAGGCTGCAGGGGGCTGATGCAGGGGGCACGGGGCTCCAGGGGTTCGTGAGGTGTGAGGCGGAGGCAAGCGAAGAAACGTGGGACTAGAGGAGATGGGGAAAACAAAGGACACTGGGGAGGAAAGAAGCCTGATGGGGAAGCTGGAGGAGAGGAGGTGAGAGGAGAGAGCGAGCGTTGAGGATGCTGGGAAGCTGGGAGGAGGCAGGAGAACGGGGGCGAGACCTGCGGGATGGGGTACGCAGGGACGGGAAGGGGGAGAGGCGAACTAGTAGGGAATGTGGGGTGCCTGTAAGGTGGCAAGGAGACTTCCTCTCCTCAGCACCTGAAACGCTGCCTGCTTCCAAGGGCTTATCTCAAGGATGAGCTTCGCTCTTGAAATTTTTTATGTGTTTTGGGGGCAGGTGACTTCCAGTAAAGCCCCAACACCAGGAGGGGGTAAAAGCATCCCTTATTCCCATCCTTCTTCCCAACTGAATTTTTATTGCCTTTTAAACCTAAGGGTTTTTAAGCTGATCTGAGATATTATGGGCTCTGACTCATGCCTTGAATACTTGTGAGCAATCCTGGGTGTGGAAGGGGGAACGAGAGGGGCGTGGGCCCTCTGAGGGGTAGTCTATAGCGTATGTCCTCTTAAATCCTAGGTCAACATTTGGTTATATTGCCAGATATAAACCTCTATAATCCTAGAAGCACTGACTTGGTACAGCTTCTTATATCCAGTGGCTTTGATACCGCATGCATCTCACCTGCTTCCCAGAGCTAAATAATCACCACAGGCAGAGAAGTCGCAAGGCTGACGAGGGGATGGAGAGACGCGAGGAGTCAGGGGAGGGTCACTGCAGGGAATGGGATGTCGAGAGGCAGCTCCGGCATCCAGCCGGGGTGGAAAAGAAGGCAGCGCTGGATGAGCAGAGAGGCTGTAGTGATGCCCAGACCCTGAGTTTACATTAACTGCATTAATTCTGAAACCGAGGAGGAAACAGGGAACTGCTGGCCATGCAGGGAGGAGAGTATTAGTTGGTTGGGATGGCCCTTGAAATAGTGATTTGTGTAGGGGGTTGGTTACAACCTTAATTTTGAGGGCTCTGCTTGTTTCATGTGACTGTGCTTTTCTCCTGATGCATTTTCCTTTGTCCTTTTTCTGTAATTATCCTCATTTCAACCCTGCTCTGAGGATTATTGGTCAGTAGGAAGCCTCCTAATGCCTGCTCCTCCTTGGCAGGGGAATACCCATGCCCTCGATTGAAGTGCAACTCCCCAAACGGTGACAGAAGAAATTAGATCCATATTCCTCAAAGACACTCCCTCGGGCGAAGTTTCCCGACCCCCGCCATGGCAGCACTGCCACCCTGCCCCTTGTGTTCGTTCTCAATATTCTCTTTGTTACAGCCACCTTTGTATACGGCTCAGGGCTCCCCGGGGAAGGCAGAGGTGGTTTGTGTTGGAAAATCCTCGTGCCCGTGTCCCGGGTGAGCACACCGTCCCGTCCCACTGCAGTCCTGCCCAGTACAGGCAGTCTCTGTTCCGAAACGGGGGTGAGCAGCCAACTTCAATAGACAGCACTTTGCGTTAAGACTGCTTCCCCAAGATGTTGGGTAGTCTTTAGCAGAAGGCGGTCCCTCTAAATGATTGATTTTGGGGAGTCCCTTGACTGGTAGCTTAAGAAGAGCATTTATTCAATCTATAGACTGTGTAAGATACACAGAGCCCAACCACTAATAACACCAAAAAATAAAGGTTAGGAGATTGGGTGTTCCCTTTGCCTGCAGACCTCTGCCAGCCTCTGCCCGCACTCACGGATGCGTGAATGCACGTGAAAAAGACAGTTTGCAGGTCATTTAAGTGTGCAGGTTGCTGCTCACCAGCCTGGCGTGTACCAGCTGGATGGCATCCATGCATACCTTTTTGGAAAGCAGGCCTCAAAGGAACGTAGTGCGTGTATATATATATATGTATGTATGTAATATATATATTTATATATATATACAGCTGTCTATGCAACAATGGCTTTTTTTCAAGGCAAAAGCTAAGCGACCTCCCGAAGCCTGGCCCTTTTTTGGTACCCCAGCCATTAGAGCAGCCACCGACCACCTCCCGTTAGCACTCCCCGCTCTGGTGCTTTGTGCCCGAGCGCCGTTAGCAGCTGCCGGGTACCAAAGGCTGCCTCCCCTTCCCACAGCACACCCTGCCAGCGTGAGCTGACACCGTTGGTGCCAGTCAGCTCGGAGGAGCACTGCTCCCCACACTTCCCACTCCCACCAGTCTGTCACCACTGCCGTGTGGCAGAATTACTGCCTCCTGCTCTCCAGCACATCCTAACACACAAAGAGCCGCGCTGCTGCTGCCAGCGCTCAGCTGCTCTGCGTATGCGATAGAGGGAGGGTGCCTCGGAAAGGTCAGTGCGGGGAAGGAGAGCGATTCTGTCTCCTTCCTTTAGGGGCTGTATCCTGGCATCACAGTGAAACCTTGTCCTGCCGGCTGATCCGTGTCCTCGGGGACTGCAGCCAGCGAGGGTGCCCCACATTGTGGAGCTTCCCAGAATGTTTTAATACCACGTGCAGGTCCAAAGAGCTTCTCTGCTTGTTCCCTGCCTAGCGAAATCATCCCAAATTATGAAAATTTAATTTCTCGATTGGTTGTGACCCCACTCTGGACTCTTCCCTTGTTTTTGTTCCTGGCCCAATTTCACTGGCAGCTTTAGCAGCACAACAGCAGCAGCCGCCACTGCCCTGGCTACAGCAGCATCCTCCCTGGAGCACTGTTTAATTTATCCCCCACATCCCCCGTGCCCAAGGCAGCCCAGGGCTGGAGCACCGCGACTCTGCCCCCTCCAACCGCATTAGCCCCGGGCCGATCTTGTCACCCCTGTCACCCATCGCTGACACTAACTCAACTTGCCTGCACTGTTGTAGGGGGCAGATGGACTGTCGGAGCCCGAGGGCATCTCTCTGAAACGCGTGGCTGTGGTGGAAGATTTCTTTGACATCATATACTCGATGCATGTGGAGAGCTCGTCGGAGCCGGGCAAAGCACCCAAACATGCCGGGCAGAAGAAAACCTACCGAGCGGTGAGAGTCCCCCTTCGCGTGCCCCGGGCAGCGAGGGGACGGGAGCGGAGGGGCAGAGGGGCCGTGGGCATCCCGCGGGGATGGGGATGGGAGGGCAGGTAGAAGCGGAGCCGCTGGCGGGAGGCGGAGGCGAAGGAGAGTCCTGTTCGCCTGTGCGGGGAGGCGTGAGAAAGGAGTCGTTTAAAGGCAGAGCAGCTGCGCTCGGGAGACGGGAAACAGGGCTGCAGAGGCAGCACAACGGTACGGCTGCTTGGAGAGGAAAAACCAAGTGAATCATACAAAGACAACTGTACGTGTCTGCGGGGGGAAAAAAGAAAAGGAGAAATGCTCAGTATTACTGATGGGCGAGGGGATGTTGCCCAGTCCCCTGCGCACTCTGCTCTGTGCCATCTGCCTCCCTGTCTCCGTTGGCCGGAGGGAAATGTCTTGCGTGGGCTTTGAAGGGCAGGAGCAGCCAGAAAGGGGACTGGAGCATGGCCGGAACCGCCCCTCTTCCCTGGCCGAGTGGATGCTCTCACCAGACCACCCTGAGTTTCCTCCATTACAAAATGGAGGCAGGCACCGAGCTAAGTCTCGTCAGGTGCTCCATGGATGCTGAGAACCAGCTCTATCCATCCTGAAACCACTCTAGTTAGGTCAGGAATAATTTAGCTTGAAGTGCGCTTCTCCAGGGAGCTTGCTGTTTCTCCTGACTCTGCACAGCCCTTCGATGCAAACATTTGGGCTCTCCTTTCACAAGAAGAGCTGAATTTACTATCCAAAACCGAGCTACTCCCTTGAATCCCACAGCCCTAAGGATCAGGTCGCTTAGAGACAGAAGTGGCTGGCTGGCAGCTCGTGTCTCTGGTGTATACATCATCTTGGAGAGGTCTGTGCAGGCTGCCCTGGTCTCTGCGATGATGCCTGAGATTATGCAGGGCTTGGTGTGCTGCCGGAGCCAGCTCCGGGGTGGAGTATGTCCTGCCTGTCCTGCCTGCCCGTGTCCCAGCCCGTCGGTAGCTCTGCCTGCCGGTGCCGGAGGGGCAGCCCGGTGCCCTGCAGCCCCCCGCGCGCGGCGGGAGCCCCCGGGGAGCGGGGCTCTGTGCTCACCGCTCCTGGCATCGCCCTGTGCCCTGCGCGCTCAGCTCCAGCCCCTGCGGCAGAGCCGGGGGCCGGGGGCAGGTGACCTCTTTATAGTCGGGTGGGGGGCAGCCCCACCAGTACGACCACAATTCAAAAACTTACCGCTCATTTCCCCAGCAGACCACTCTGACCCTCCCCTAATTCCTTCAATTCAGCTCTCTGGAGGACTAATCTGTGCCCTGCACAGCCTCGGGGGAGCAGGCTGGATCCGTCTGTTTTCCCAGGCCTGCTCGCAGCAGTCAGAGAGCTTCACGCTCCACCCCTCCGTCTCCCTCCTGAGCTGAGATCATCACATTAGCAGCCTGTATCCCCTCCTGACCTGGCAGGACGCTGCTGGCTGGGCTGCCTGGCCTCGCTCGTGCCCTGTCTCCCCGGAGCGCCTTTGCAGCCGGGTCTGGAAGGTGAAATGCTGCATAGCGCACCCCGCGCCATGGCTCGGGTGCACAAAGGGACGCTGCCGGGCGGTCGGCTCGGGAGGCTCCAGTGTCCCCCGCCGTTTCTCTCCCTCTCCCTTTCCCCACCGTTTAGATTAGAGGCACTGGAGAGTTTGCCCTTGTCCGTGACCTCCGGCGGGAGGCAATCAGAAAGGGAGTTTGGATGGGAGATAACTCATCAAGGAAGCTGTCTGCTCTGCAGAGCATCAAATCAGCTGAGAAATAACAACTCTATCACTAAAATTAGCTGAACATTTGCAGCAGAGACTATGGGCTTGCTGGAGCAAAAGAAGCAGCAAAACTGGGCTCAGCTCCACGGGCAGCACGAAGGGACAGTTCCCTGCCTGCACCACAACACCACGTTTGCCACCAGCAATTTTCAGGCCCCTAATTTCAGTGTGTCTGTGGGAGTCCCTAGAGCTTGTGCATCGATAAATATCGCACAGAGGCAAAGGCAGAGCTGGGCAGCCGCTCAGTCACAACAGAGCTCGATGGGGCTGTAGCTAAATAGAGGGAGAATCCCACGAGGACCAGGCATCCTCCATTTGAAGGGCTGGGACAAGGTCCCTGCCTGAACTTTCCACCCATCTGGCATTAGCGTGCGTGTAAAACCTCGGGCTCTGCTGCCGCTCAGTGGAGATAAACGTCTCTCCCTCCCACCGCAGCATCGGGTCACGGGGCTGCTTTAGGCACGATCAAGCAAACCCTCTGCCCCATTGCACTTCTAGATCATTATTTTTATTCCAAGCTTCAGCATCACCTTTTCCTGTAGGACAGAAGAATGCTTGGAATTTAGGTATTTTTAATTCCTGTTAACAAAATAAGGTGGAGGGTGCTGCCCACTGGCCAGAGGAGGGGGATCAGGACGTCCTGGGCTGCCCTCCCGGCTCGGCCCCCGTCACCAGCCGTCGCTCGCGAGGTGTCTGGTTGCAGCCCTGCTTCCCGTTACGAGCCCCACTTCTGCCGGGCTCGCAGCCCCGAGGACTGGCACAAACAATTGAATTTCTGTCTGCTTTATGACCCCACTTGTAAGTGCTGTGACCCCTGCTGGGGTCACGGCCCCTGGTTTGGGAACCGCCGAGCTAGGACAAGTCACTTAGACCAAACAGGATGGGTGATTAACCGTAGGAACCAACCCCAAAGTAAGAGGTGGGCTCTCCACCTCTTAATGCCTTCGAATTAAGACCAGATGTCTTCCTGGAAGATGTTTTAGGCAAACCACAGGCGACTGGGCTGCAGGAGAACCTGCAGTGAAGTTCCCTGACTTGTGCTACACAGAAGGTCAGACTCCGTGATTTGATGGTCTCTTATGGCCATAAAGAAATCTACATTAAAATTGCCTCATTCCTTCTCCAAATAACCTAGTCTTGATCTTCAGAAATACTGTAAAATTGCTGCTGGTAGGGATTAATTGGAACAATAGGACTCTGTGATAGCCACGCACCTTCTGTGGGTGCTTAGGTCTGGATACAGTGTTTAACTTCAGGCATCCAAGTTTTAAATATTTATCCTTAGCTTTTCCTCATCTGTAAAATACAAATATCCCACAAAGGTTCAGGAGACTTAATTCATTACTGTTTGTAAAAATGTTTTCAATTCCCTAGATAAAATATGTCACAGAAGTGCAAAGTATTATTAACAGTAATTGATTGTCATTGTGGGAAAAAGTGACCTGCCCTTACAAAAGATTAATGGATTCTTCAGGTTACTGGTGTGATGGTAATTAACAATGCAAACAGAGCTGACGAGACCTTACTTTCTCATTTGATTCTTACATGTTCGTAGCTTCGCTCTTCCCAGACTCCGAGGGGAATGGAAAGGAGTTTCTGGGAAGGAGTGGCTACACAGGGAGTCCAAAGGTCTGTTCGTTTGCGTCTCGGTGCCTCCCTGACACACCAGTTACCCTCCCAAAATGTTCCTCCATCAACAGTTGCTCGGGAGGGAGGGATACGGGGATCGCAGGACCGGGCTGACAGGAACGGTGTGTTGCTGCGAGTCATTGATGTTCTTGGCCAGGCTGAGCAGGGGAGGTGGGGGGTGCCCGTGGTCTCCTGCGCCCTCCGCCCGGCTCTCCGTAAGGCATTCCCCCTCGCCCAGGACGTACAGCCATCTCGTTGTTTTCCCAGATTGCAGAGACCTACGCTTTTCTCCCGAGAGAAGCTGTGACCAGGTTCCTGATGAGTTGCACCGAGTGCCAGAAGAGGATGCATTTCAACTCCAACGGACTGGAGCCCAAAGGTAAAGGCAAATTAATTCTGCCAGCAGAGCTGACACAGCATTTCGTACCAGCATGGTGTCACTGATAGCTGTCAGGACACTGCCCCATCGATGAGATACTTCTTTACCAAATGGTTTTCCTAACCTGTGTTATTTTTCATGCACTTTTATAGCCAAGCTGAAAGAATTGCTTAAATCTGGTTTATTCATCACTGTTTTCAGCTTAGAGAGCAGAAGCAGTCTACCTTTCTTTCCGAGCAGGCAGGCAGTTTCACTTCTGAGTCCACCTTCCCCAGTGCAACTGTATAAAGTGTGGATCAAAAATACTTCCAACATGTCTGCAATCAACCCATAATTGTGTGTGGGTGGAAACTTAGATTTCTGAAAAAAAAAGGTGACCTAATTCATTTCCTTTAAACTGTTAAATTTGTAATGAAAGACACTGAATAGGTCTAAATAACTGAAGTTTCTGATAAAGTAGTAATTTGCAATAATTAATAGATATGCACATCATGATCTTGTTTTTGATAACGGAAAGTGTTTTGGTAATCAAAGTTATATTATGCCTATGTATACTACCAATTAGCGTGGCCACTCTGGTGGTTGGCTCATTATGGTTCTTTTGTAAATGGAACCAATTTGCAGCTCCTAGGCCTAAAAGATATAAGCAGTGCATAAGATGCGACCAGGTTTTCTTCCAGAGTAAATGGTTAAAGTTGATGTTTGTGTGTTTTTTTCTGAATTACAAACTTGTTTTCATGATCAAGTGCAAAGCATCAAACTGACTCTGAGAGGTTTCACCCAACAGAATTGCTTCTTTAAAAAAACATAAGCAAACTGCAGAGAGTTAGACTATTTCAAAACTGTTAAGGCAAACAGGCTCACTTGGCAGCTCTTATCAAGCAGAGAAGCAGAACTAAATGAACGAAGGACCGAACAATAGAAAATTTCTAGTATTAAATACCGATTTCCGACTGTTTACTGCTAGGAACAGAGCTACGGACAGCCCAGAGGTTCCGTTTAAGTGGATTATGTGTGCCAGCTATCCAAAGCTAGTGACTGAAATGCTTTGTACTTGTTATATTTTTTAGAAACTCTCCCAAATAATCCTATGTGACATTTATTAGCCTAAGCTCCATTACCGCGGCACTTCCCACTCTGCTGGCTGAGGGCCCGATCCCTCTTTCCAATTAGGTCAAGAGAAGTTTTGGCCTTTGGCCTCACTGGGAGCAAACCTGACCTTTACACTGGTTGCGCCGCATCCATCACCAGTGACATTCCAAGTACCGCGGCTGCAGTCGGCTCAGTGGACGGGAAGGGCGATGGGATGAGAGTCAGGCCAACAAGGATGTCGCCTGTTGGCTTGACCCAAAACAGGAGACTTTACTAAATGCCTGGCGCTAGCCGAGCCGTCCGCCCCGGAGCTCGGGATCCCTTTTCAGGGGGCAGCTGATGAAAAGGGTCATTGTTTCTTCAGGGGCTCCCTCCTGCCCACCCACCATCCCCGCCTCTCCCGTGCCTCCCCCGGTGACAGGGCGCCCGTCCCGGCTCAGAGGCAGCTCAGAGAACACCAGGTGCTGAGTATCCTCCCCAGAGCAGTCCTAGCTGTGGAAACCATGATCAGGGCTGAGATCTGGCTGCCCTGAGCAAATTTATAAATTAATATGAATTATAAATTGTTTTCATAAAGCTTTCCCCTTTACCAGTTCTCTTAAAAATTATTCAAACAGGAAACGGATCCCGCACACATAAAGTCCTGCTTCTTACCCACCAGGAATGGAAGGACAGAAGTGCCTTTCTGCTCTGAATAGTACCTAAATAGTGACTAAGTATCTGTGAAAATGCATGGAGTAGATTAGATAAGGTAACTTTTACTGGGGAAGAGTGTCTGATTTCACTAATACATATTCAGGAATTTGTCGGGAACAAATCGCCTAAAAAACCATTGGGGTCATAGAAGAATGACCTAGGTGTACGCACGTGCGTACACACATTCAAACATGTATAGGTAAAGTTTAACTCAGTAGGATGAAAAAATTTGAGTCATTCCCGTCTCTTTCTACTTCTTTTGTCTATTAAACAAATCTCAACACATTTCATTTGTGATCACAAAAATCCCTAATTAAATGTGTCTGACATCAAACCCTGCAGGGCACCCACATAATTCATAAAAGCAATTGAACATCACTGGCCTTCACTGTGATCTCTTTACACTGTTACTAAATTAGGACTAATTCCAGTGGAGTTATACAACTGTGGAATTAGGATCGAAACTATTGTACTTTAAACCATCCTGCCTGTTCCATCTGTGTGTCCAACACATGGGGCATGTGATAGAGATAACTTTTTGAAAAACGAGCTCAAGGATTCCAGTAGCCCCCTCTTGTGACGTAGGACACGAGGATTGTTCCCATGGAGTCCCCCAGGCCTTTTAAAACAAAGGTTTTCTTTCTTTTCCAGTTAGCTTAAAACAAAAGGGTTTGGTTTCTTAGGCTCAAGCTCTTATCTGTTGCAGTTGCACAAATTCACAGTAAATTTGTGGCTGCTAATGGGATTGTTCCAGATTTACATCAGGATGGTTTCCAGCAGAATCTAAGCACCAAAGATCATCTACCTCCCTCTTCCTCCCCACGTGAGGATGCTGAGCTGCTTGGGTTGAGCCTCATTCATTTCTGCAGCACTGAACTATTAAGTGGGGGATGGCAGGAGAGCAACATGTCATCCTTAGAGCTCTGAAAGGCTCACCTCATCCACGCCTGTGCTTCAAGGAAAGAGCAGCTCTAGCTTTGTTACTCTTAGCAAATGCTTTCCTAAACTCTTCGGAAAGACTCAAATACTGATGACCCCAGCCAACCTGGGTGGGTGGCAGATTTTGTTCCTGGGAGCTGTCTCCCCTTTCACCGCAGAACCAGACTGCGGGAGGCACCCCTTGCACTGGGGTTTTAGCATCTTTTCAGTACAAGATAACAACCTTGCACAGTAGAATAATGGGTTATTTTGAGTCCTTAATATATAGAGGCATAGAAGTGCTCCTAATTAATCTGTAGGTCAAAGCATGACAGAGACCAGTGATACACAGCCATGAGAAAAGAAGGGAGGAATTAGTTTACAAGGTTCCTAAAAGCTTTGCACCTTCATATTTGATAGCCTGATAGCTCTGGCCACCCTTTCCTGCGTCTCCAGGCAGGAATGCTTCAGCTGCCCAGGGGTGAATTAGACGGACCTGGAAAAAAATCATTGTATTTCCATGGACCCTAAGAAGGCTCTTGATACAGGAGATTTGCAAAACCTATGTGATGTTTAAGTCAGCTACAGATAGTTTTTGGGTTAGGTCATTTCTTAATCAGACATGATAGATCTGGTATTTCCAGAGGTGTGAAGCATCTCCAGGTCTGCTGAGTTTCACTGGGATTTTTTGATGTTCAGCATTTCTGAAAAGCAGGCCCATTATTTGGGCTGATGGGTTTTCTAAGGTGCTATAAAACATTTTGTGAAGGCTCTTTTTTCAAGGGGCTGTGTCAGAGGTGCCTGTGAAACCAGTGACCCCAGAAAATGCAAGCCGGCCACGGAGATTCAGAGACAGGAACGGAAACCTCCCACCATCAGTTCACCTTCAGCTCCTGGAGATCCTTCTTCCCTGTCCGTTGTTGCTGAAGCTCATTTTCCAGATGATGGCAGAGCTGACAAATCTTTGAGAACTCAGAAAAATCGTTGAGAATTTGCTTTATGGGGACTTTTCCGGTCTGACTAGACAAAATGATCTGCAGGAGCGGTCTGAATATAGAGTCATCTCTAGAGCTCAATATAATGTAGCCAGAGGAATCAACAGGAACAATTTAAATTAAAGATTTTTAAAATTAAGTTTGTGTTTTAATGAGGGTGTTAAAAATAATCTTCATTGCCAGATAGAGATACTTAATAAGTTGCCTTAATGTTAACTCCTACCTGAGGGAATCCCAGCAAAATTGGCAAGACTTTGCAATGCTAAAGCAAGCTGCAAATATATTCTTGTTCATCAACCCCTGCATAAATCCCATTTGCATGGAAGTGCTTCTGAGGCATTGGCAAGTCTCAGTTTCTTCCTCTGCTGCGTTCTAGTTTGGTAGACTGAAAAATTATATCTTATGTGTAGTCTTTTCCGCAGGTGACAGCCATGCTTTTTTTTTTTTCCAAAACAACATCTGTTTTGTAATTATGTTCTTGGTGGGGTCGTGTTCTTATAGGAACCTTCGCTCAGCGGGCACCAGCTCTCGCTAGGGATTTGAAGTGCTTCTAAATACATATGTTTAATGGTTATGAGAACACATCATAGGTTTGTGCTTCCACATCCCTGTATCTAAATAAAGTTTTTCCTCTCTTCTTCAGAGAGCGAACCACCTTCCTCTTTGGTTTCTGGGATCATTGACTACAACATGCCCCTCACCTCTACTTACCTGAAGCAAATGAAGCTGCGGGTAATGAATTCACAGGAACAGGTGAGTCGCGCTCGGGGTGCAGGGCAGTGCGAGGTGCAGAGCAGGCTTCTGCCCCTGTGGAAGGGGTGAAGGGAGTGACTGGTGCTTGGCGCATCGATTTGTGGAGGATGCTTTTGGAAACGGCTGGTTTGTCCCGGCGGGTCAGGCTCTGAGCAAGCACAGCGAGTGTTGGTGCACAGAAGCTGGGAGGGCAGCGCGTCTCTGGTCTTCTGGCTCGGAGAAAGCAAACAGGGCTACTGCAGCGTCGTGTCAGTGGAGGGGAGCAGAGATGGAGTTGATGCAGTTATTGCCTATAACAGTCTGCTTGTTAGACATACAGTTCTAAGAAATTGTCTTAAAAATAAATATGGCAAGTAGGAATTTGTTTCTTTACCTCCTCCTAATTGCCTGGGAGCTTTAGCAGACAGCGGCTGAAACCCAGACCCTGCTTCGGTTGCTCCAGTGCTCTCTTAAACTGATCGGCAACTTGGGAAGTTCAACCGCAGCCACTCCGCTCTTCTGTCAAAGTGGGAGAAGGCTCCATTGTTTGATGAGAGTGTTAAGCCACTGGATTTTGATTTAGGAATGGATGGGGTAGACTGCCACAGGATTATACCCAGGCTGTGCAATTTTCTGAAGTTCTGCAGCTCCAGAACTAGCTATGGGAACCTCTGTGCACCATGGAAACAGTGTGTATAAAAAGAAAAGTGTGTCTTACTTGCTCCCCACAATCTGCACTGGAAGCCAGTGCTGGATTTTCTTTCCAGCACATTGAAACCTCAATCAGATCTCATACTGCCAGTTGCAAGAGTGAAAGAGTTTGCGTTGTGCAGTGGTGGAAAACATTGCTGATAGTTTGAACTGTGCAGTTGTGCCCGATGGGTACTTTTGTCTAGTGGCACCCTAGAGGGACATTGGTTAGAGCATCCGTTGCCGGGTGTAAAGTGCCAGATGTGGGTTTGCTGTCAGGAGATGGAGAGATACTGAGCTCCTCCATTACTTCAGCAGGGAAACCTTCTTGCTGGAGGACAAAATGGCATCTGACAGGAAGCGCTTCTGTGTTTCGGAGCTTTTTTCCTTTGCGCATGTTGGATGCTTGAGTGGGTTTAAAGTTTTGTTTGCAGTAGGTGATGTTACAGCTTTTGAAATGTGAAAGGCTGCGATGTGCCAGGTTTTGCACTCGGGCTGGTCGGGCAGTAGAACTATGGACAGCTCCGGGGAGCGGCTGGGCTGGGCTGGGCTGGGCTGGGACCGTGGAGTGGATGGATGCCCTGCTTTGTGGCATCTGATGGCTGCTTCAGGACCACTTTTGGATAAATAGGATGGAAAGCTGGCATATTCCAGCCACCTTTGGCTTGTGCAGTGTGTTTGCTGGGTCTCGGTGCAAGTCCTAGCAGAGAGGCGTTGAGATTGCAGACCCTACCCGTGTCCCTGCCACCCTGTTCTTCACCACGGTTAAGGCTCCCTCGCTGGGCCACGAAGGCTGACCGAGCTTTTCAGCATTTGAGGCGGTTCTTTCAAGTGAAGTTGATGTATACAAAAGGACGGTCTGAGAGGTTTGTCTAGTTACCATTTATGCATTTTCTACCAATTCCTCTCGGCTCCAAAGCTCTGTTCAAGAGAAGTGTGTTATGAAGCTTCATTAAATTCCTATACCCAGTTTCTACAGGTAGAAAACTGGACTTGCAGTTTGATCTTATTTCCATAATAAAATACACCCCAGAAGCAGGCAGGCTTTAGTACTGAATCTTGAGTTTTGAAGCTGCATGCTCAGGGGTGCTTGTTTTGAGAACTTTGGTTGGTAATTTAGAGATTTGAGAAGTTTATACCCTGAATTTTGGTTTAGCGGTTTGCACTGGAGCTGTCACTAGGTAGATAGATGTAACGTGCTGCTAACAGGAATACTCTCGAAGCTCGCTAGGATTGGAATAGAAGCATGTGTCATACGGGAACAAAAAAGGGACCAGCTGAGGCAACCAGCAGTTGTTGGTTTAGATCATAAATCAAACGGCTTGATGTTATTCCCTGCCTCTAAAGTTTTTCTTTTCCTGAGCTCTCATCGGTGTGTTGCACTGCAGCTTTCTAAGCTTTTCAAGCTGTAGCAGCCAAGGGAAAAAACTATTTGGAAGAAGTAAAATTTGCCCTTCGGTGTGTTAATGAGACTGATTCCTGAGAGCAAAATAACAAAAGATCAGTCTTATTGCTCAGACTTCTGAATCGTTAAAGCTTGCCATCAGATCTGGAGGTAATGACAGTCTGGAGAGGATACAGGTGGTTAGACCCGGTGGAGAAAATCCAGCGGGACTTGGATGCCGGCCGTTGCGAGATATGGGACAGTCCCCGGCTTTCCCTGGGGAAACAAGTGCCATGCTCCTAATGCAGCTGAGGCTGTACCTGAGCTGCTAATGCTGAAGTCTATGTGCAGAAAATGTCTGTAATAATATCAATACCGGGCTTCAGTTCCCTCCACCAAGCATTCCCCTGCTATTTTTTTCCTTCTTCATACTTTGCACTGGAAACACAACAGTACCGTCCTTTTTTCCTGGAGGATCCTGGCAGTCTTTGGAGCACGGGCTGTGAAACACAGGCTGCTGCTCTCCCTCTCCCCAGGGAGGGGGCTTTGGAGTTAGGGAGTTGCAGCTATTGGGGTTCCAGGTGTCAACAAACTGCTAAAGTCCTCTAAAGACGATAAAAACAATTCTGACTTTGCTACAAGTGCAAAACAGGAAGAAAATACAACCTGCTTTTACAGCTTGTTTGCGCTACACAAATATACACCGTGTGGTTTTTATATACCCACATTTACAAAACGATACTGGTTCCTTTCTAGCTCAGCTTTGCTGCCATGCCACCTTACTGCCTTGCACTCGCTAGCATTTGATGGTGAAAGTAGAAATAAATTAAGCAACGGACTTGTGTTCAACTTGGCTTTTGCCAAAAGCGATTATTTGTATGCAGCAGCACCAGGAGGAACTTGCTTCACTTGGGGTAACAATGAATGAATTTATGCCAAAGTGGCCTTTTAACTTCATTATTCAGGGGAAAAAAGTGTGCATGTAACTGTAATTTATTAGTGCTGTTAAGCACGTCAGTATTAGGGCAGCAGTGTCTCCACAAGGAAGCACAGCCAGAAGAACCTTAGAGAAAGCATTTTATCTCTGCTTGGGGACAAAAAACAGTCAGGAGACGAGCTCTTTACATGGTTGCTCACAGAATGAAGAGTTCCTGCAGAATATATTTCAATATATTTCTTGGAGTCAGTACATTTATTCTGGCATGACGGAAAACAACTGTGACCCATGTTGCTTAAATTGGGTTCACTAGAACACGCTGGAGCTTCTGGGTGTGAGTCTTCCTTCATTCCCATTTTATACCAATTCTCACATGTGTGAGAAAAATCAAGCCCCTTACCCTTTCCACAGAGTGCCGAATTAGCCACATTTCAGGGTATCTGCTGAGGCCTTAAAGCGTCTCTGAACTTCTGACCTTCCCAATCTAGCAGCAAAAAGGAATGAAAAGAAGGTATTTGATATTTATCTATAATGATCCTTCCATTTTCAAACGATAAATATTAGGATTTTAAATGATTGGTTATTCGAGTCATTTTCCAGATAATCTTTTCTGTCTTATGCAAATGTAGCCATGGATTTATTTTTCATGCCACACTGTTGGGCTTGATTTCCACCTGTAGCTGGTGGAATATGAAGATTTTAAAAGAAGAAATCCATGAAATGCCAAACTCGCTCTCTGCTCTGCTACTTTGGCAGACACAGTCCAGGGCCGAGTAACCAGGTTTAAATGATACAGAAACATTTTCAGAGGTTGCTTCAATGACTGCTGACAGAAGGTCATGCAATCAGTGAATGGCAGGAGCTGCTCTTGGATGGGAAATAACGCGAGCGCTTTTCTTGTTGCTGTGGCTTTGCTACAGACTTGCAAGTGTTTGAGAGGGACAGAGCCTTGTCCTGCACCATCACACACTCCATCCGTCCAGTAATTTCCCTGTAAACCTGGAGTGTGTGACGGTGCGTGGATGTGAAGTGGTTTTCCAAACGCAGTTTCAAGCAATGTTTTAACCCAAACGGCAGGGTAATCCTGGAAGGGGGACGCAGGGGTTCAAATCCCATGGATGTACAGGGAGTTGGCTTCCTCTAATGCTGGTGAGGATCGAGCCGCCTCTGCGGGATTTGGGAGCTCAGCCTCGTGACCAGAGGCTGGTTTGCAACGTTAAGTCCTCGTCCTTTCACTCTGCCTTCTCCCTGGTCCACATGTTATCGTGTTTGCTCACTTCAGTGTCTCAGAAGGCTCTGATATTACCAGAACAGCTAAGATGCACCTTCCCCTCGCTGGCTTCCTTCTGCTCCGGATCCATCTCCATGCTAATCCCGGGGGGCAGAACTGGCACGGGGGAGGCAGAGCAGAGGCAGGGAGGGGAGCGAGCGGCTGCAGGAGCGGGCATGCTAGATTTTCATTTTCAGTCTTTAAGTTCGCTTGTGAGAATTGCAGACGTCTCATTTCACATCGTCCACAGACCAGAACCAAATCTGGCAGAGCTGGCAGCTGCTGTGCAGGATCCAGGACCTGGATTTATCTGTTTGATGGGGATCCCAAAGAAACGCTGTATGTGTTCATAGATGTGCAGAGAAGGCAGAAACATGCAGTCAGTATTTGGAAGGAAGTGTGATGATGCGTTTGCATCACATGAGGATGATAAGGTACTTCCCAGCCCATTAAAGAGGGTGTTAAACATCTTCAGGAATAAATACTTCTAAATCACCTTGATGAGATAACGCTCATTCAAGAGGCCTTGCCTTGGCTTGGGAAGATCTTTGTTCCCCAATGATAATTTTTAAGACATTTTGGAGCACTAGAGAAGTTCCCTAAATGCACCCTTACACACAGAAGAAAAGGGGGTATTGGCCGTACACACAGCGAGGCACCGTGACCGTGGCTGTTTGAAATCCAGATTTAAGCCGTGCGCTGAGGCCTGCTGGTGGGTCTGCATCAGCCAAGCCCTCTAGTGGAGATGCGGCTTTGCCTGAGAAATGTATGTTCTGCCCTAAATACAGACTTTGTCCAGGCAAAAGCTGGGGAGGCAGGTCCGGCCGTCGTAACAGCGTTCCTTACTAGAAAAAATAGTTCAGCAAAACTTTCATCCTTGGCCTTGATGGCTCATGAGATGCAGGAGGTCAGATGATCAAACCGTTTAGCCTGGTTTCAGACTCGTGTGAATGGCTCGCTTTCAGTGAAGGTCAACTCATTTTTGTTATTGCAATTAACTCGGACATTCCCAGCTAGTAAAAACTTAAGAACTTTTATTTCCCGTTGTGTAGATCTTTCAGTATTTTTCCCAGCGTAGCTGCATTACAGGTGAGCTTTGTGTTTGTTTAATGCAACACTCAATGCGAGCAAACAGTTTGAGACCCCGACTTGAGCTGGCTGGGAAAAATCCTGCCACTGCAGCTTTCATCTTCAAATGAGATGTGATGCCAAGGCCCTGACTCTTCGCAGTTTTGGGGAAAACCACGTTATTTTCTGTAAGAAAGGAGGTGGCATTGCCCTGTTCCAGTGATGCTAGGCACAATGCTGCATGTGACTGGTCTGGTCCGATTTCCTCACTGGTAGCTGTGCACCGGTGGAGAGAAGCTGGTCCCTTTCCCACTCTCTGTTCCCTTCCCTGTGATGTTGTGCAGCTTAACTAAGGTCCTGGAGAAGTGGCCGGGGGGTGTTCAGAAGTTTATCTCGGTGGAGCTGTGGTTGTCGTGCTAGCGAGGGCCGGGTCGATGGAGCAGGAGCGGGGCATGGCAGACGGGCTGTGAACGGGGCAGCAGGCGCCGGCGGCGGAGGAAGGACGGGTCGGTGGCACTTGGCTGGGGAGTGGGGAGTCCCCTGGGCTGGTGACAGTGACTCCTCGGAGCTCAGCACTGCACGGACGTGGCCATCGGGTCCCGCACTGGCTGGCCGACACAAAGCCCGTGCAGGTTCCCTGCTCGCTCCGCAGCAAGGCTCTTCTGCACTGGGGCTGATCCACCCGTGGGTAATTAGGGCTGATTGCACTCCACCGCACACACCTACCCCCCGGTGCACGTCATCCCGCGGTGCAGTCCGAGGAGGCTGCTAAAGCTGAGCTGCTTTAGCCTGTTTCTGGGAACACTGAATGAGTGGGGCCAGAAACCGCATTATCTTTCTTTAATTCATCATTTCTTCCAAGTACCTCCCATATTTGGTGAGGAGAGATGCTGCCCATTCCCTGTGCGGTAACCGGCATCAAAGGCAGCTGGTCCCAGTAGAGCTGGAAACAAAGTTTTGGTTCAGGTCCTGTGAAGCGGGGCTAGGAAACATTCCCAGGGGAAAATGTAAAGACCTGTACCGCACGTTGATGAAAGCATTTAACATCCATGGAATAGTCTCATGGATCCAGTTAAATTTATCCTGTACTGTGGAAAGCTTCACACGGTGAGGTTTTCTGCCTCATCTCTCAAGCTCAGGTGCTGACGTGCTGTATGTTGACTTTGATCAAGTCACACAAATGGCTGTTTCTTAATTGCCTTCTCCCTTTAAAAAGGGGATAATACCTTAGAGAGACTTCTGAGGTCTCTCTCACTAATAAAGCTCTTCAAGAGCTTGGATGGCAACTACTTTGAGAGCGCGAACTATTATTAATGATTTCCGTTATTATAGAAGATGAAGCTGTGTGGTTCAGCTTTTTAACCTTGAATCGTGTACTTGCTTTTGTTTCTGCTGCTGTTAAACCTGCGCGGGCAGGCTTGCACCTTGCCTGGTTGCACAGACTCCTAAGACCCACATCATGAGCCTTGCCTGTGCAAAAGGAGTGTGTGTATCTCTGAGGAGTCGGTTTTACTCACAAAGATGGATTCTGAAACTGGTATGGCTCGAGAATGGCCAAAAATGGGTTTAGTGGTGGTTCCGTTTATGTTGACTCGATTCTGATGTGGGTAGCCAAGGGAGAAGCTCTTGGGTGAGGGTCATCCTTAATGTATAACGCAATGCGGACGTTCCTGCTGATGCTGTGGGTTCAGGCTTTGGCAAGAAACGTTAGGGCATATTTGACCGCGATTGACCCGTCCCTTCAAACACCCATTCCCTGTACTCCAGAGGAAGGCAAATTCCATCCACAGAAACAACTCCTTTCCTGCTCCTGTACTTGGCAGTGGCTGCTGTACCCCATGAAGTACAGGGCTGTGGTTCCTTTCCATCTCTTGGTCTTGGCTCCTGGGAAAAAAACCCCTTTTATTCATGCATATGCCAGATGCTAACAACTGCTACTTCTACAGGAGGAGCGACCAAGATGAAGTGGGAATACAGCCCTCAGCCCACAACAAATCTGGTCTATAATAAAGTTTCCCAATCTTTACTCTCCTTTTTCTCCTGTCTCTGCGCTGGCTGCCAGATAAGTTAAAATATGTTGTTGATAAAAGCTTTATATCCCCCTCGTGCCATGTGGCTGGGGCCCTCCTTCGGCAACTCTTCTGCAGCACCATCCCTCTTGCCCCCCTTTCCTTCCTGGCCTCGCCCCCGAGAGATTTGCATTTTAATGCTTATTACTCAGTAGGGTTTGATGGTCACAGAGGACCCAATGCAGGAGGTCCCATTTGTTATTTAACCTACTTTTCAGAGGCACAAGAACATCAAGTGACTCGCACAAGGTCGTGCATGAGTCAGTGACTCCTCTGGCATGATGGCCAGATCCTGCTGTCCTGCAGTCCCCTGCTCTCACCACTAGATCACTGTGCCTACACTCATCAACAACACAACTATGCAATTAAGCTCCTCCAAAGTGCCTTAAATGTAGTTTATTCCTGGGTTTGACAGCAGCCCTGGTATTCTTGCAGTGCCTTGCCTTAGGAAATTATGACAGATGAGGTCAGGGCATCGTTAGCGGCGCCCCTGGAAGCATCGCTGCCTGGTAGGCAGGCAGGCTGCGGTGCGGGGGCCCTTGCAGCCAGGGCACGGCTTTTCTCCGGACCTGCAGCTCCGGCTCCGGTGGCATCCGATGGGACCCTGTCGGGACAAGCACAGCCTGGCAGGGAGCCCCGGGTTTTCTGCATGGGCAGATCTGTGTCCGTGTGAAGGGATTTGCAGGGACCAGAAGTAATGAACACGTTGCGAGGAGAGAGGGAAGGAAGTGACTTATAAATAATATATTTGATGTATATTTTATATATAATATAATAACAGTAGTACTGGTTTATTATGGTGAGGTTTTTTTAACATGTAATCCCGTAAGGCACTTACCCCTGTTCCTGACAACTTGATAAATTACTATTACCAATTCTGTACCTAATTGCCAGTTATTTCCCCCTAGATAATTTGAATCCGAAAAATACCCACTAGAAAGGAGCTTGGCGTGCTGTTTCCCAAAGCTTCGCTAGCTGTTTCTGGAGGCAGCCCCTCTTCCACCGGTGAGCCCCACTTCTGCCAGCCTCGTGACCCCGAGCGCTGGCACAAACAATTGCGTTTCTGTCGGGCTCGTGACCCCACTTGTAACAGCAGTGACCCCCCTTGGGGTCAGGACCCCTCCCCTGCATGGGGAAAAGCTCCTGCCCAGCAGCTACCGCTGAATTGCTGTTCCTCCCTCGCTCCCTGTGTGGACAGGGCTCTTCGGCACTAAGTTTGCCAATGTGAAATTTAGGTTAATCCATTTCCAAAGTGGATTAACCTAACCCACACAAAGGCACTTAGTATAAAACAGGAGTGTCCACATGGTGAGGCAGCACAGAATAGTGACTGTGCTTCAAACTCGCACCCTGGCTGGTTTGTGTCCCCGGCGAGCTCTCCAAATGGAGGGGCAGGCGCCTTGCTCCCGGGGGATGTGCTCTCCTAAATGACTTTAAGCTGGTCTAGCTCGAAGCCAAAGGGAGCGCAAGGAATAAACAAAGCCCAGCAATGGGAAGGGGTTAAAAGCCCGCTCCACTGAGGTCCACGGCAAGTCTCCTGTTCACCTTAAATGGTCAGGATTTTATTTTAGCTTCAGGGAGGAGCAGCAGCCATTGAGCTGGAAGTGAGCACAGAGCAGGCCCCCGCGGCTGGGTGCTCGCAGCCCGCTGCCCTCCCAGCCGGCCGCTGCCTGCGGGAGCACGGGAGGCCCCCGGGGCTCCGCTCTCGCCCTTCAGCCTCTGGCTCCATAGATCAACCTGGAGGAGATGGAAATGCAATACCGAGCGATACCCATTTTCACCTCCGGCCTCGGATCTTCCCGAGCCGCCCCTCCTCCCTTGCACGCTTTCCCTGGCAGTGAAGTGGTTAACGCCAGAGTAGAAAACATCATAATTGGAAATCCGCACTAACAAGCCATAAACACGAATGTGGCAGTTCCCATCCTTGGCTCTGGCACCGGCCTACCACAGGCTCCACCGCTGAATCCGTTACACTTGGTTTATTTCGTAAAAATTTCCTTCATAACCACTAAACAGCGAGAGACGTGAAATGGGCTGGGGAGAGGGATGCCGAGACGCTGGCTCCCATCGCGGCGATCCCCAGCCAGGCGGGAGGTCACCGACCCGCTGCCCTCGGGGCCCTGCCTGGGAGCGGGCACCGTCCTGGGGGATGCCCGGACACCACGCGCTGCCCGCCCGCAGCATCCCCATCCCTCCCAGGGACCTGGCGGCACGGTGCCCTGCACAGGGCTGTGCTGGGGGCACGGCCAAGCTCGGTGGGCAGCCTTGCTGTCGAGGAGCTGCCCTGAAGAGCCGCTGATTTAACGACAGCCGAGATCCGACGTTCAGACGGAGGCTGCGGCGTTGGGTGATGCTGCTGCTGGCAGAGCGGGGTCCTCTTCTGCTCCCGCGGTGCGATAGGGAGAATCTCTGAAACAAAAGGATTCAGCGGAGGAGGCAGCGCGGGGCCTGGCCGGCGCTGCACCCCCCGAGCGCAGGGGAAGGGGGCCGCGGGGCGCCCACCCCGCTCCCCGGGGACGTACTGCCGGGCTGCCGTAACTTGCGCCCCGCGGCACGGCCAAACCCCGGCGCTGAGCTCCCGGGGCCGTGCCGAGCCGGCTGTCCGCGGGCGGGCTGCGGGTCACCGGGCCGTGCCGAACCGCCTGTCCCCGGGCGGGCTGCGGGTCACCGGGCCGTGCCGAGCTGAGGGTCCCCCGATGGGTTGCAGCCCCCCAGGGCCGTGCCGAGCGGAGGATGCCCGGGCGGGTTGCATCCCCCCCGGCCGTGCCGTGCCGTGCCGAGCCGTACCGAGCCGTGCCGCCGGCCGTGCATTCTCGCTGCTCTCCAGCAGGCGCCCGGCCCTGGACATTGTCTCTTCCTCCCGGAGGAAGGGCCCTCCCCGGCCCTCCACAATGTGCTCTTCCAGGCGCGGCTCCCCGCGCCCCC